>BDDA01000131.1:86279-106931 GCA_001662385.1 Chlamydomonas asymmetrica | reverse complement strand
GGGGGGGGGGGGGGGGGAGGGGTGATTTCAGGACAGCTGGTGGTACTTGCGTTGCCGGACTACAGTGAGCATGTACTTGACAATGTACTGTCAAGGGTGTGTTTACTACGCGTCTGTGACAGCACTGTTTTGCTTGGAAGGAGGTAATCCAAAATGCTCAGCTCCATGCTGACTGGGCAGCGTTCTTATGTGGTGCAACACCCAGGTGACGCAGAAACGCCACAGCCGCCATCGCATGCAGCTTGAGTTTCTTGACGGATTTGTTGCTGATGTGGACAGCCGTTTGATCAGCAGCCTTACCCCATACATACCCTGTTCAATGGTGCGCAGATCCCGGAGATGCAGGCGCTGAAGAACAGCGAGGTGCGCGGCTGGCGGGCCGTCACCATCGACACCACCTTCGACGTGACCGAGGGCCCCGCCGGCCTGCGCGCCGCCATGGACCGCATCGCGGACGAGGCGGAGGCCGCCATCAAGGGCGGCGCCGCGATGGTGTGCCTGTGCGACCGCGCCTTCGGCCCCACACGCGTGCCTGTGCCGTCGCTGCTGGCCACCGGCCGCGTGCACCACCACCTGGTGCAGCTCAAGCTGCGCAGCAAGGTGAGGGAGGGAACAGGGAGGGAGAGGCTGCGCATGCATGCAGTACAATGCAGTGCGCAACGGAGCGCGCTGCTCCTAGGCCTGAATCCAGTGTCTGTTTGGTACAGGGCTAGCTCAGTCAATGCGCATGGGAGCGCGCTGCTCCTAGGCCTGAACCCAGTGTCTGTTCGGTACAGGGCTAGCTCAGTCAGTGCGCAAGGGAGCGCGCTGCTCCTAGGCCTGAACCCAGTGTCTGTTTGGTACAGGGCTAGCTCAGTCAATGCGCATGGGGTGTGAAGAGAGTCTTGCCTACGTCCTGTGGATGCCCACACAAGCCTTGGTAGCGCCGCATGAGTGTGTGGCGCTGAGTAGCATTTGGACCGCTGCGGTGTGGACAAGCATGGCTGCAGCCTTGGTGGTACGAGTCGCTAATTGGCTCCTATTGACGTGTGCCGGCTTGCGCCTCTGGCGTGCAGGTCGGCCTGCTGGTGGACTCTGGTGAGCCGCGCGAGGTGCACCAGTTTGCGCTGCTGCTGGGCTACGGCGCGGACGCCATCTGCCCCTACCTGGCGTATGAGGCGTTGGACGCGCTGCAGGTGAGCCCCAGGCACGGCACAGCCAGCAGAGCGCCGCCAGCCAGCAGGCAGCAACTGTCATCTAGTGGGCCACAGGCTTTGTTGCTGCACGGGACGAGCAATGAAAGTGATTGTTCATGTCACATGGCTGGTGTGGGGGGGAACACAAGGCTTGGTGGACTGATATAGTGGTCACATGCCTAACGGAGGCGCTGATGGTTCACTGGTTCACTAGACCGAGGAGGGTGTGCTTCAGGCAGTGTGCATGTCCGGTACTTGCAATCTGAGCGTATCAGCCATGCTGACGGAGGGGGCTCCTCATGTGGCATCCTCGTGTGCGCAGGTGGACGGCAAGCTGCCCGCCAAGATGGCCAAGCAGGAGATCGTGCACAAGTTCATCCACGGCATCGGCGTCGGCATCCTCAAGGTGTCGATGTGGAGTGCTGTGTGCAGTGTGCGCTGCCGCACGCTTCAAGCGCTTGACACACTGCACGGGCTCTGTTTGCCATGCATCACGCTTGCATGGCGTTCAGTTCTTTCACCCAAAACAAAAGAGCACCTTCTTGCGCGTGAGCGAGGCACATGCACAGGTGGTTGTACTGGGTGCCAAGCGAAAGTGTACTGAAGTGAATCGTGTGTTGTGGGGCTTGTCGCGTGTAGGTGATGGCCAAGATGGGTATCTCCACGCTGGCCTCGTACAAGGGCGCCCAGATCTTTGAGGCTCTGGGCCTGCACGAGGACGTGGTGGACCTGTGCTTCCGCGGCACGCCCACCCGCATCAGCGGCGCGAACTGGGAGCAGCTGGGCAAGGACGTGCTGCGCCTGCACAGCTCCGCATTTGCACCAAAGTGAGTCGGTGCGCTGCACTGCCTGCCGCTCGTGCGCTGGAGAGAGCCAAAGAAAAAGCAATGCGCAACTGTATGAGTGAAAAGGAACAGGAGGGGGCTTTGGGGCAGGGAGGGGGCAGGAGAGAGGATGCATTTCATTCAGAAGAGGGCGGCCAGCAAGGTCTGCTTTGCACGCAGGGCGGCGTGGCGGAGCGCAACAGTTGGGAGGCGAAAGTCAGGAGCAGACCTGCCTCGTAGGCTTGTCGAGTCCAACTGCTTAATCATTGACAGGGTTGTAAGCGTACCAGGCGAAAACCGTACTGGGCCGCTTGCTCTGGAGGCTGCACAACTGCCACAAATGTATGCAGGAGTTCAGGCATGCTCTGCTAACATAGCAAAGCATGTAATGCAGGCATCAGCCACGTACGCTGGATGCATCCACAGTGGCTGTGCTAACCGCCATGTGCTGCTTCTCTTCCTTCACACCTGTGTGTGTGTGTGCAGCAACCTGCCCGGCAACTCGGCCGACGCCAACCAGGTGCCAAACGCCGGAGACTACCACTGGCGCAATGCGCCCGACTCTGAGGTCCACATGAACGACCCCGAGGCGATCGCCAAGCTGCAGGCGGCCACCGCCGGCAACGACCGCGAGCTGTACAAGCAGTTCAGCGCGCTCAACACCAAGCTCTCGCGCAGCGTGCACCTGCGCGGCCTGCTCAAGTTCAACACGGAGGGCGCCACGGTGAGGGAGCTGAGTGGGGCGTGTTAGTGTGTTTGTGTGGTGGTGGCGAATGTAGAAACCTCACTGAAGGAAGGCTCGTCAGCACGCTGTTTAGAACAATATGGCATAGGCGTGGTTGCATCTGTCATTGAATTGTCAATTGTGTCGCTCACCTTTGCCCCCTGCACCCACGGGCACGCCAACTGGCAACGCAGTGTTGCAGCTGTGGTCCTGGCTGGCTGACTGCTCACCGCATCCGTCCATGTCCTGTTCAATGCTGCAGCCTGTTCCGCTGGAAGAGGTTGAGTCCGCCGCCTCCATCGTCAAGCGCTTTGTCACGGGCGCCATGTCGTACGGCTCCATCTCGCTCGAGGCGCACACCACGCTCGCGCTCGCCATGAACGCGCTCGGCGGCAAGTCCAACAGCGGCGAGGGCGGCGAGAACCCGCGCCGCCTGGAGCCGCTGCCGGACGGCCGCAAGAACCCGCTGCGCTCGGCCATCAAGCAGGTCGCGTCGGGCCGCTTCGGTGTTACCGCGTACTACCTCACCAACGCCGACGAGCTGCAGATCAAGATCTCGCAGGGCGCCAAGCCCGGAGAGGGTGGTGAGCTCCCCGGTGACAAGGTCAAGGGCGACATTGCCAAGACCCGCGGTTCCACCGCTGGCGTTGGCCTGATCTCCCCCCCTCCCCACCACGACATCTACTCAATTGAGGATCTTGCGCAGCTGATCTACGACCTCAAGTCGTCCAACCCGGCCGCTAGGGTCAGCGTCAAGCTGGTTTCGGAGAACGGCGTGGGTGTGGTGGCCAGCGGAGTGGTCAAGGGCCACGCCGACCACGTGCTCATCTCGGGCCACGACGGCGGCACCGGTGCGGCCAAGTGGAGCTCGATCAAGCACGCGGGTCTGCCTTGGGAGCTGGGCATTGCCGAGTCGCACCAGACGCTGGTGGCCAACGACCTGCGCGGCAGGACCACCCTCCAGGTGCGGACTATAATGCGTCGGCTGATAACAACTGCTGGCAGTGTTATTGCTAGAGGGGATGTGTGCAGGGCGGTGCGGTGCTGCCCTCCACTGCTCCGGTAACTAACACTGGTAATGAGCATAGGTCCAACATCTGCCCTGGCGGGCCGACCAGTGTTGCACTGATTGGGCTGAGGAGGGCTTTGTCCACATCCAGGCTGGGGCAAACCTCTTTACTTGCTGTCCTCGCTGTTGTGTGTGTGCATTGCGGCGCAGGTGGACGGCCAGCTGCGTACCGGGCGCGACGTGGCCATCGCCGCCATGCTGGGCGCGGAGGAGTTTGGCTTCAGCACGGCGCCGCTGATCACCCTGGGCTGCATCATGATGCGCAAGTGCCACACCAACACCTGCCCTGTGGGCGTGGCCACGCAGGACCCCGAGCTCCGCGCCAAGTTCTCTGGTGGGTTGTGGTGCGCGGCCTCATTCGCGCGGATGAACGCTGATGGAGTTTATTGATAGCCTATAGTAGTGCGCACTGCACGGGACCGAGCGGCCAATACCTCCCCTCGTGTGCTGGTCATGTATTCCAGCTGCTTGACTTGAATTTTTCCGCACCACCTGCAAAGCAAGCACCTGCACATGCGTAGAGTAGGGGTAGGTCGCGAGCAGCTGCTCGGCAACACCTGGCCGGTCAGTTGTCTGACTCGCGTGCTGGTCGTCCTGGCGCTCTGCAGGCGAGCCCGAGCACGTGATCAACTACTTCTTCATGGTTGCCGAGGAGGTGCGTGAGATCATGGCCAGCCTGGGCGTGACCAAGGTGCTGGACCTGGTGGGACGCACAGACCTGCTGGACGTAGACGCCTCGGCAGTGGCGGAGAACCCCAAGGTGAGAGCCAGGCAGCAGCAGGCGCTGGGCTGCGCCTAGACTGGACTCGAATGCCTGACAACAGCATTGCCCAGAGCTGCCGCCCACAGCACCCCACAGCTGTTGAACAGATGTCTAGGCAACTGATGGACTGTGTCTAAGATAACCTGCCCGCAGCAGCTGCTTACAGCTGTTGAACAATCTCCATGCAATTGAGAGAGGGGGGGTTGAGGGAGGCCATGCCCTCGCATGCGCCGATGCGGAGGTTGGGTCCGGGTCCGTGCATTCGCCTGCGGGCAAACGCTGCCCCCACCTGCCATACGGTCGTTGGCTGCGTCGGTGTATGCTCCGTTGTGCTGATGCGATGCTGTCGTCATCTCGGCGCCTGGCTGCACCTTCCTGCGTGCGCGTGCAGGTTGCGGGCATTGACCTTTCGCGGCTGCTGCTGCCGGCGTCCTCTCTGAGGCCGGGCGCGGCGCAGACGTGCGTGACCAAGCAGGACCATGGCCTGGAGACCGGGCTGGACGTGCACCTCATCCCGCACTGCAGGGCCGCGCTGCCGGACGGCAAGGGCGCGCAGGCGGAGCCCGTGTACCTGGAGATGGAGGTCCAGAACACGCACAGGTGGGGAAAGGGGAGAGCGAGGATGCTGGGGAAAGGCAGGCCAGGAGGAGCAAAGGCATTGGAGAGAGGGGAATGGGGAAAATCATGGAATGTGAATGAGATGGGTCCAGGGGTAGCACCCGGCGGTAGTAACGTGGGTTGCACGTATGGTGGGTTCGAACATGGCTTCTGCATACGGTCAAGGGGCACTGCCCGGGCCCACGCCTCGATCTCGTTTTTGGCAGCGCGGGCCACTTTCGAAATGAGTGATGCGTACATTGAACGCGGGTTGCACTTGATGATTGCTGGTCAGCTTACATCAAGCTCAACCGTGCTGGATGTACGCATCGCGCATCTTCAAAGCCTCCAGCTGGAGTCACTGCCTGTGCAGATATCAGTGCGTCTGTCGCCGGTCAGCCGGTTGATGCAGCTCAGGACCTGACCAGTGACCTCACCAGTGCATCATCACTGCCCACTGTGCGCTGTGCGCTCTCTCCTCCTCCGGCCTCCCTCTTCGCAGGGCGGTCGGCACCACGCTGAGCCACGAGGTGACCAAGCGCTTTGGCGCGGAGGGCCTGCCTGACGACACCATCCACATCAAGCTCACGGGCCACGCGGGCCAGTCGCTGGCGGCGTGGCTGTGCAAGGGCATCACCATTGAGCTGGAGGGCGACGCCAACGACTACGTGGGCAAGGGCCTGTCGGGCGGCCTGGTGGCGGTGTACCCGCCACGCATCAGCGCGTTCAGGCCGGAGGACCAGGTGAGGCCCGCAGGCGTGTGGGTTGACTGGTTCTGTTGTGGCCCTGCCTTGCCGTGCCTGCGTGCACCTTGCTGCATTCCGGGCTGGGGTGCCCTTCTGATTGTTAGCCTGTCACGAGCACCATCTCAGCAGGCGCCCCAAGGCAGATGCGGATGTCCATCGGCACTGCCTCCTGCCCGCATGCGTCGGTTGCATGAACTGGCGGCGGGCGCTGACGACATGCATGCAATGCCGGCGATGCTGTGGCATGTTCGCAGGTCATTGTCGGCAACGTCGCGCTGTACGGCGCCACGCGCGGTGAGGCGTACTTCCGCGGAGTGGCCGCAGAGCGCTTCTGCGTGCGCAACTCGGGCGCGCGCGCCGTTGTGGAGGGCGTGGGAGACCACGCCTGCGAGTATATGACCGGCGGCGTGGCCGTCATCCTGGGCCCGACCGGCAAGAACTTCGGCGCGGGCATGAGCGGCGGCGTGGCGTTTGTGTACGACCCGCAGGAGAAGTTCAAGGCGCTGTGCAACAAGTGAGTGAGAGGCTGGTGGTGTTGTGTTTTGGGGGCGGGCGGGGCCGGGCGAAAACCAGAGGGCGATGTCGGTCGGGGAGGGGGGGCGGTGGAGCGCGGCTGATCATGCGCGCTGCTGGGGCGCATTAGGCATCCCACCCCAATAGTGCACTGCCTGGCCAGGACTGGCTTTCATCGTCCTACCAAGATCAGCTGGAGTGTGCGCTCAACCCTCAAACGACACGAATGTACGCATGCGTGTTGTGTGCTAACTATGTACTGCTGCTGTTTTTGTGCGTGTGTCTTTCAGGGACGTGTCCGACGACCTGTTCAGCGTGGAGGGCCACGAGGACGTGCGCACGCTCAAGTCGCTCATCCAGCGCCACCTCAAGTTCACCGGCTCTGACGTGGCGCGCCGCATCCTGCTGTCCTGGGACAAGTCGCGCGTGGCCTTCAAGAAGGTCTTCCCGCGCGACTACCGGCGTGCGCTGGAGGAGCAGGCGGCGATTGCCAAGGCGGAGGAGGAGCAGCGCCTGCTGCTGGAGGAGCATGAGGATGAGGCCGGCTTCGCCAAGGGTGCGTGCTGGTGGTGGCGTTGGTGGTGGCTGCAGGAAGAGGGCAGTGTGGACGGCTGGGGCTGTCATGACACCTGCCTGCTGTTTGCATCACCGCGGTGTGCATGTGTCGCTCCCCTGGCACAAGAGATGGTGTGGCCCCGCCGCCTGTGATGCGTTTCCTACCCTCCTAAACCAGCAAGAATCGTTGTTGAGAATTCAAGTCCTTGAGGACGCCTGCTTTGGTTCCCTCGCCAACACACGGACCCCGCACGTGTCACGTGCGGCTTGCTGAGGCATTTAGAGTCCCTTGCCTAATATCTTGTTGTCGTGCATGTACCGCTGCAGGCAAGGGCAAGAAGTCGGGCGACGCGTTTGAGGAGCTCAAGAAGATGGCTGCCGCATCGATGGCGGCGCAGCAGCCGCCCAAGGCGCTGACGCTCAACGTGAAGCCCACCGGCGACGCCGCCAAGGACCTCAAGGCGGTCAGGAAGCTGGGCGACGGCGGCTTCCCGCTCAAGGTGCGTTTGATGCCCTGAAGGTACAATATGTCAGTATGCCCCTGGTACAAAATGTCCTGAGGGTACATGATCTACAGTTTCAAGGTGTGTTCCCACTTTCAATCTCATAGGTGCGACGAGCGGGAGTCAAAGCATCATCCCGGATCGGGGCGAGCAGGGCAATGCTGTGTTGTGTGCCACACGACAGTGCCTGCGTTCATGCTCTGGGCGGTCTGAGGCCCAGCAGTCTGATAACCACCGCACGTCAGCCTCATGATCGTGGGTCGTGCTCGATCCATCGTTGTCATGGCATGGCACCATGTCTTCCGCACTTGGCCGCTGACTGTACCCTCTGCCCCGCATCCTGCGCTCTCCCCCTCCTTAACAGGGTATCGAGCCCACCTGGGAGTCTGGCCGCCCCACGGTGCTGCCCGTCAACACCGCCGACAAGATGAGCGGCTTCGTCAAGTACGAGCGCCAGCCGCTGTCGTACCGCCCCGAGCACGAGCGCATCCGCGACTGGGACGAGGTGCACGACCACTCACCCGTCAGCGCGCGCGCGGACTTGCTGCACACGCAGGCAGCGCGCTGCATGGAGTGCGGTACGCCCTTCTGCCACACGGCCTCGACCGGCTGCCCGCTGGGCAACAAGATCCCCGAGTTCAACGACCTGGTGCACAAGGGCCGCTGGCGCGAGGCGCTGGACAGGCTGCTGGAGACCAACAACTTCCCCGAGTTCACCGGTGAGAGCAGACGTGTGGGGACCTACTTTCAAGGTTTTTTATTTTGGAAAACTTCAAACCTTACTGTTGAATACGTGGGGCCAGCTCAGCAGTGTGCATGGTGTTGCATTTCTCATCAATGCGTTGTCGTCGCATCGAGGTGCATGGTGCAGCAGGCGAGCAGGTGGTTTTGCCAACATGTTGCAAGTTTATTGCCGTGTGAGTAAGTGAGTGTGTGTGCGCGCCAGCAAGCGAATTGGCAAGCGCTTAGCGGCCATATCGCTGACTTCAACTTGGCTGCATTCCATCCCCCCTCGCTGCCTGCAGGCCGCGTGTGCCCCGCGCCCTGCGAGGGCAGCTGCACGCTGGGCATCATCGAGAACCCCGTGTCCATCAAGAGCATCGAGGCCACCATCATCGACAAGGCCTGGGAGGAGGGCTGGATGGTGCCGCGCCCGCCGCGCCTGCGCAGCGGCCGCCGCGTCGCGGTCGTGGGCTCGGGCCCCGCGGGCCTGGCCGCCGCCGACCAGCTCAACAAGATGGGCCATGAGGTGACCGTGTACGAGCGCTCGGACCGCGTCGGCGGGCTGATGATGTACGGCGTGCCCAACATGAAGACCGACAAGATTGACGTCGTGCAGCGCCGTGTGAACCTGATGGCGGCGGAGGGCGTTAAGTTCGTGACCAGCGCCAACGTGGGCCCCACCGGCAACATCGACCCCAAGGTGCGTGCGCATGATCCTGTGTGTGCGTGTGTGTTCAGAGGAGGGACGTGCGCTTGTGGCGCCTGGGAATGTTTAATCCAGGCAGCCCGTTTACATGTTGGCATGTTGGCTGGAACCTGTGTTGTTTGGGGTTGACCATGGGAAAAACCCATACCACCTGCTGAGCTGCACCTGCTCACCCGTGACCTGACACCGTCACATGCCTGCTCCTTGTAAACTGATGGTGCTTGTCGTTGTTGTGCGGCGCGCAGTCGCTGGTGGGCGACAACGACGCGGTGGTGCTGGCGGCGGGCGCCACCAAGCCGCGCGACCTGCCGGTCCCCGGCCGCGACGCCAAGGGCGTGCACTTCGCCATGGAGTTCCTGCACGCCAACACCAAGTCCCTCCTGGACTCTCAGCTCAAGGACGGGCAATACATCTCGGCCGCCGGCAAGAGGGTGATAGTCATCGGCGGCGGCGACACCGGCACCGACTGCATCGCGACCTCGCTTCGCCACGGCGCGACGAGCATCGTCAACCTCGAGCTCCTGGGCAAGCCGCCGGCCTCGCGCGCGGCCAACAACCCCTGGCCGCAGTGGCCGCGCATCTTCCGCGTGGACTATGGGCACGCGGAGGCTGCGTACAAGTACGGGTCGGACCCGCGCACGTACGGCGTGATGACCAAGCGCTTCATCACGGACGAGGCGACGCACACGGTGAAGGGCATCGAGATCGTGGACGTCAAGATGGAGAAGGACCCCAAGAGCGGTGAGGCTTTTGGAGAGGGAGATTTGCTGTTTTTGATGAGATTTTGGTCGGGGCGGGGGGCGCACCTGTGGCGAGCACTGCACGAGTGAGAGTCAAAGGCAGCGCAACAACGTTCTGTGCATGGGAGGTTGCAATGCCTATGCGATGAGCTGCCGATGCTACACAAGCAGTGCAGCGTCTGACAGGTCGTCGTCGTGGTTGCACAGCGCAGCATGCGTACCAATCATCCACCCACACCGGCACGAACTCAACCACTGCTGCCACTGCCGTGACCCCACACACTCACACGCCCGTCCTCTGAACACTATTTCATGGCGTTCCACCCTTGCAGGCCAGTTCCGCCCTGTGGAGGTGGAGGGCAGCGCGCGCACGCTGCAGGCCGACCTGGTGCTGCTGGCCATGGGCTTCCTGGGCCCCGAGGCGCCGCTGGCCGAGGCCCTGGGCGTGCAGACCGACGCGCGCTCCAACTACAAGGCCGAGTTCGGGCAGTTCGCCACGAGCGTGCCGGGCGTGTACGCCGCGGGTGACTGCCGCCGCGGGCAGTCTCTGGTGGTGTGGGCCATCCGCGAGGGCCGTGACTGCGCGGAGGCGGTGGACAAGTACCTGGGCGTGACAAAGGGCATCGCGCCGCTGGCGGGAGAGGTGCGCGGCGGGATGTTCACCGCCGGCGAGGCGCTGCCGTTCGGCGTGGTGCCGCTCGCCGCGGTTGGCTCGGGCGCCAAGTCGCCCCGCACGGCCTCCCCGGAGCGCCCGGCTGCGGCCGTGTAAATGGGCCGTGTAAACGAGCCGGCGGGCACACTTTAGTGGGCGCCGCGCCTGTGGTGGTGTTTTGGACGGGTGTACGGTGCAAGGTTGCGGCGGCGCGCTGTAGTGAGCTGGGCTGCTCTGGACAGCCGCTATGCAGCGTTGGATTCTATTGCAGTGATCAGGGCCTGCTAGCTGAGGGGCGCCTGCCTTCTCCATAGATTGAGGTTGACAACGCGGCAGCGGAGCCAGCAGTTGCTCGTGCTTTGCTTGCAGAGCGAATCCGTTGCGCCGGAGGGCGGTGCTGCATTTAGTGGCACACTGCGTTCTGCGGTGGAATGTGAGGAGCTGCAGATGCGCTGTTGTGGGGGCATGCATTTGGTTTCAAGTGCCAACTTGCCGTCGTAGTGTACTTAGTGAAATGTACTAAAATTGGCTGGCTGGCTAAATTTGAAAGGCAAGCAGTCTGATTTGTTCGGTGCTGTGTGGCAAGCGTGTCGTTGCTGTGCAATTACAGCTTGCTCGACGCCACTGTAAGTGTGGCTGCGGCACACCAAAACGCGTTGGGTTCCCCTTGCCCGTTCCGCATAAACAACCGCAGGCGTTTGATTTTATGCTTCTAGGTGGCATGACGACGTCTGCGCGTGGGCATCCATTGTGCCCTAGCGCTGCTGCGCCCCGTGCACATGTGCTGCTCCGCATGCTACTGCCCTGGCTGTCAGCGACGCATCAGAGCCTTACGCCCCACGTACATTTCCTCTATATGGTTTGCAACACACTTGTTCAAGCAACGGCTTTGCTGGTCCACCTCCGTCAGTGGCGGCGCCAAGCCGTGTATGTCTTGGTATGTGCTCCCCCGTTGTTGCGTATGCCTAGCTGATGCAACACAGCAAGCAACAGTCTGTAGACGTGACGTGACCGTGCCGTATCATGCTTGCAGCAGTGCAAGCACATCGCACATTGCGTATCCACTAGCCAAGGCATATCGTGTCTTTTCTGCCTGCACACACTGATTGTGTTCAAAGACCTCCCTCGTGGGGATCGCTGCCAAACCACCCCGCGTGCCAAACACGTTAACAAACCTGGAAGGATTGAGCTGCCCTGCTTTGGTGATCACAGTCCAAAGTCATCACGTGTGTCCACATCCTCCTCCTTACGTTGGCCTTGCGGAGGCCCATGTTGGTGTTCCCGGTGCAACTCTGTGCGAGCGTCGGTTTGCTACCGTATCCAGAATGCATGCGAACGCGGCATGGCGGTTTCCGTTTGTAACCTTGCAACTCCAGCATGCTAGCTAGCCCGCCCGAGTCCCATACAAATCGAGCGTTTCTGCAATCGATTTGCAGGGCCCGCCCCGCGCTCAGGCCCACCCGAGTCTGCATGCGCGCGCGGCTGTATGCGTTGCATTCCTTCATTGTGCGCCTCGTGGCGCATCCTTGTTTTGGTGTGTTGTTTGCGCCTCGTGCGCGCTTGCTTGGTACCCGATTGATCGTTTGCGTTCGCGGAACGTCGTGTGTTAGTGTTCCCTGAACATGTGAATAACCGCCTGATCTGTTCCCAGCTTCTGTAGTGTAGTTGCTCTTGGCGCTGTACACGCTGCCTGCTTTAGTGGATAGACCTGATGTTGAGGAGGAGCATATGAAAGACTCCTGGCTGGGTGAACGACTGGGCGCATGGTGAAGCGATGATGCTGCCATGCACGCCGGGGAGGCCTGCTGACGCCACAGCAGTCAACGGAGGGATACTAGCAACTACACATGTAACAAATAAGGCAAACCTCGCAGGGCGATCGAGTCTGTGTCATCACATGCTTGCCTGGGCGACACAGCCAGCGTCATATGCTTGACAGGCTACTTGTAAGGGGTGGGTTGTTCAGCTGGCAGTGGCATAAGGTACGATCGGTAGGGCCTGCTCCCACAGAGTTTGGGCAGATGACTGGCTCTTGTGGTCTTTCCGCTGCTGCCGGGGTTTTGGCGCTCACTTGCTGGACGGGGTCACGACTGAGGCAAGGTGCCAGGCGCACTCGTGCGGCTGTCTGTCACCGCTGCACCGCCTGGTGGCAGCTCTACGTGGCTACACCATGATTCATGAGCACAGCACGGGTCCTTTATGCACCCGAATACCTGACCTAGCTCACGGAGCCCTTCCTCAGTGCACCAGGCGCACCTACTCCAGGATCAATGCAGCTGGGGCATTCAGCCCCTCGGTATGGATACGGGTTTACTGCCTACAGTTGTGTTACACCACATCAAGTGCAAACAGTTCATGTGCACAGCGCAAAGGACTATCCACTATGATGGGAAAGCAGCAGTGTGTGCGCCAACATTTATGTCGTGACGGGATATCTGTCCAAGTGCAGCAACACTATTCCAGCCAACATGATGCGTATATTGAACATGGATGCCGTCATCTCCCAATGTGGTATCATGGCACGGCTTTTGCGGGACCAGTATGTCCATTAGTCGCACGCAGATTGTTAGCATGAAGGGGCGAGCTGCTACAGCGGCAATGGTTCCGGCGTATGATTGGGCTGCGGTTTGACCCAGTATTAAAGCATGCCTCCAATTACCATGCCCATGTGTACAACAAATCAAGGCTGTCTGCAAACGTGGCAAAACCGAAGAGCAAAACCGCCGCCTCTCTTCCAAGGTGCTACCACTGACTGAACGTAGCATGCATGTATGCAACGCATGCATGCATACATGTACCAGTACTGACACGACATGTGGGTGAACAGGTGGCATGCACAAACGCAACGGAACGGGCCAGGTATGTATGTATGTGGCCATGTGGACAGAGGACAGCTACTATACACACGTCGTGCGCTCGCTGGCTGCAGCCGAGATGTGTTGGCCCTTAGGTCAAGTTGCAGCACAGCTCGAGTGAAAAACACGTTATTATGGAGTGTCCTGAATGCTGCCTCAATGGGAGGTCACTTGGGTACTGCCCTTTATTCCACAACCAGGTGCTGTACCGTAAAGCATTAACAGCCCTCACGGGTGCGGCAGCGTGCGGGGCTCACAGACAGATGCCGTTCTGAATCGCAGCTTGCATTGTGCTATTGACAGGCATGACCTCCAACCTGGTTGCTGTAATCGCTGAAGCGGTCAGCGCCAACCATGTGATGTGATATGCATGTGTATGTATATATGTACGTATGCATGCATGCATGTCCGGTGTCTGCGCAGCAATCCGGCCGTGTCTGTTGAAAGTGAGTCACGTGCGGTTTCATGCCATGGCAGCGGCCGCAACACGCGGCCTTGTGATGTGCCTGTCGTACACCGCCAGCGCCTCCTCCTCGCTGTACACCTTGCCCTCGTTGCTGATGGCGGCGTGCATCTCGGCCGCCACGCCCGCCCAGTCCTTGAACGTGCGGCCCTCCTGGGCGGCGGCGGCGGCAACGGCGTAGAACTTCTGCGTGAAGGCGCCCACCTGCATGCCCTCCCTGGCTCCGAGGTCCATCAGGGACTGTCCTGCGCTGGGGGCTGCATGCAGCGCCTGCCACAGCGGGGCAGCCAGGTAGTACTGGCCCTGCGCAACACATCGCAGCGGTGCACATAAAAACTTCTTGTTAAACATATGTATTGGGAATGAGTTCGGGGGATACCTGAACTTGCCTGACTCATGCACCGACTCATGCACAGCAGGCGTACGCGTAAGTACATGGTTTACGCAGTCATGCACTACAAGTAGCATATGTGTATGGCTCAAGCACAAGCATACATACACGCCTGCGTGCATGATGTCAAGGGCTGCGGCGTGATTGTTTGATCCATCAACAGCAGCAGCACACCATAAGGTTGCCGTTTCCACTTCCACGCATAGTCAGCAGCAGGACAACAGAAACCGCCCCGTCTGGCACCACACTGCCACTCACCCAGTGCTTGGCGTCCAGGCCCACATCCGAGGTGCCGGAGGTGGGGTAAGCAATCGCGCCGTCCACCACCAGCAGGCCGCCGTTGGTCAGCAACGGAGAGTATGCGCCTGCCGCCAGGGCCGTCCTCACGCTCAGCACCTTGGCGCTGCTGACGGCGCCGTCGTCAAGCACCGCCAGGCGGTCGCCGACAGCGACCGCGCCTGCCATAACAGCCTGGTCGGTGACGGCGTCGAGCACGTGGTGATTGCCGGATGCCACGAGCACGCCCGGGGCGTCGTCTTCGGGGCGGTCAAAGGTGAGGAAGGTGTAGAAGGCGTTGGTGGCTGCCATGGCCTTCTTATAGTCGTACACCTGGCAAGTGGAGAGCTGGCCGCCGGGCGCGGAGGTGACTGAGCCTTCGGCGGCGTTGAATGCCGGTTGACGCACGTAGCACTGCACGGTGTCGCCGATGCGCAGCTGCGGCATGGGCACGGCCTCCCAGGCGCCCGTGGCGGGGGACATGCGGCGCACGGTGGCCGCTGCGGGGAAGCAGATCTCTGCAGGCAGCGCCGTAGGAAGAGCACAGTGATAGCAGTTTGCCGCACGTATTAGCAATTAGGAAGTGGCCGGTGGCTGATGTCTTGTTCAAGCCAAATGCAGCAGGTACGCCGAGTGGTACAGGTGTGTGGGTGCTTGACGGTGGGACTTGTCAAGGAGGTCAGACACGCCGTCAGCCTCTACTGGCAAACAGACGCGATGCGTCATGCACTCATGCACTTGCATGGCACAGTGCATGGCCTGTCAATCACGGCGTCATGCAGGGCTGGCACGCCCTGCCGTATGGCCGCACACTGTACGGTGACAGCACACATACGCAGCCACCTGCAGTGTCAACTAGGACCACACGTGCGTGTCTCCTCACACTCTCACACACACACACAGCACCTTGTGTTGCGTCATGCGGGCGGTGACACACATGCGCCAACACGTGGTGAGCCAGCAGCCTCACCTGGGTCACACCCGCTGCAGGTGGCGTCCTCCCCAAACAGGGCTCGGCGGTGGCTCGGAGGACACTCTGCACGGGGCGTACGGCACCATCCCGCAACACACACCACAGGCATGGCTCAGCATGGGCAGCGGATCACTCGGCGCGCTGCGGCATGGGCTTCGCCCAGCAAGCATGCAGTGCCTCTGGCTGGCATGCTGGCAGGCGTTCTGGGATGGCCGGGGAGAGGGAAGTGACCAGCACTGCGCTGTGGTCACAGCATGCATGCGCAGCATTCGGTGGCGATGATTGTGATAACACATGATAACACATGATAACACATCGTCACGACGATACCAAGCACAGGCAGCACAGGCCATAACATGCGCATGCCATTAACCTCATGGAAAACCTGCACATAATGTAAACCTGCACACACATGCCCATAACCACTAAGCCTCCTTTTCCATCACAGCTTTTGTACCGTAGTATGCTAAGCGGTGCACGCAACGCACTGGGTGATCCACACGCACCCTCCCCGAATGACGCACTCTGAAGTACCGGCCAGAGAGTCAGTCGACATGATCAAACTATACATACCTTTGGGCTGGTACTTGCAGGTGCCGACCCTGGAGTCCCAGCAGCAGCGCGGGCAGGCCACGCACGCCGCCTTGTTGGTGCCCATGTTGATGCAATTAGCAGCCGGGGGCTCCACACACTTCCCCGGGCCCGTTGCCTTGTCGCTCTCCCAGCAGCAGCCGCAGTCCTCACACCCGCCCTCACTGGTGGTCAACACCTTGCACTCGACCTTGATCTGGCACTTGGCTGGGTTGAGGTTGGTGTTCCAGTTGCAGCAGCGCTGGCCCCACTGCGCGCCGGGCACCAGGCACAGGTCTTCCTTGGTGGCAGTACAAACGTCCTTGCGTGCGACCGCGGCGTCAGCGCCACGCGGCAGGGACACGAGGCTGAGGGCGACCAGGATCGCCGCCGCCAGGACCATGGTGGGCATTGGGGTGCGGCGCATTTGGCAGGGGGGGCCTGCAGCGTGGAAGGCATCGTCACGGCAAGCTTTAGAGCAGGGCGGCATACCAGTTCATACACAGCAGGACCAACGCTGTACCGCAGAGTACAAAAGGGAGGAGGAGGCAAAGGAAGCTTTAGTGTGTGCGTGCTGCTTCAGTCGTTAAGTGCATGAGCAGAAACTGTTTCTGAAGGGCTTGCCAGACATCAGCGCCAAGGTTTTATGCTCTGGGTCTGTTTCCTGCAGAGACGTTGCTGGTGGCACACACGACATACATGGTTTTGCCACAGCGATCATAGTCCAAGCGTTTGTGACGTGGCACAGACGTCAGAAAGCATGTCGGATATACTAAAATTTCGATGGTTCAGGTCTGGAACGAGGATTTTATGAGCAGTTTTCAGGTGACATATTGCCACCCAGTCGTACAGAATTTCGTACAGCGGTTGGTTCGCTAGCCGTTTCAACTGCTGAAGGAAGGCACCAAAAGCGCAGGGTCTGTGAGAGTTCCTAGCCCCTAATCTAGAGTGTTCAAAAGCGTTTGAGATTGTTTCTTTGGCCAGTTAACCCTGCTGACAAAACAGTAAGCACTCACAGCCCTTCAGTGCCTTGGGGATGGTCGACCCCACTTGCCGACCTTGTAAGCGAGTGTTGCTTAATATACATGCCAGGAGCAGCAGCAAGCGTCATGCTTATGATGTGCTGCGTAGGCTAATACGGCAGTCTGCGCCCAACGGAAGTCTTGGGTATGTGTCGAGCAAATGTGAAGGGTGGGCCAAAGTTCTGCAAGCACGATGCAGCCGAGTCGGCACTTGCCATCATCAGCCTGGATACAAACGACATGCCCGAAACGTTTGTTGGGGAACTGTCATGGAATGCGATATCCTTATGCGGACCTCTTAGATGCGGCGTGTGGGCCAACCACTTTTAAGTGCAGCCTCGACGCGCGCGGCGTTGACGCCACGCCAGTACTGTACGGGGAGAACATGACGGGGTATATAAATTATGCTTCGTGGGGGTGGCATGGAGCGCGCGTTGCAAGCTGGGGCACTGCCACATAGTTCCTGACACCAGCCAAGGACCTGAATCTGAATGGGTCTTTGCCATGCACGCACCTGTGTTTGCAGCAGAGGTGGAGAACAGGTATATGGGTGGTCGCAGCAGGTATTGCGCAAGGCTTGCAGTGGGTGTGGCTGGGTGGTGGTGTCAGACCAAGAGGGGTGATTCCTTTGGGTTGGCGGTGAAGACCACCAGGCACAGGAATGGGGGCTGCAATTGAGTAAGGTTCAGCAAACTGTCACTGAATTTGCGAACCAACCCGCTTTATTATCAATATCATGGGGCCTGGTGTTCCACTCAGCTGCCGATGCCGTTGTGCTCCCAGGCGGTACTGCGAAACCACACACGTCCGCCTGCCGCCTGCCGCCACCCACGTGGCTGCATACGTGGCCGTCATGACCTGTCAAACTTTGGATGTGCACAGGGTTGATCACAATCCTGTACAGGTACCTTCAAAACCCAGTGCAGGCTGCGTTCAGAGCCTATCGTGAACGGGCCCGCCGTCCCTGTCAGCGTCGCGCTCCATTAGCGATGCACTGGAGGTGAAGGCTGGGACGCGAATAGGCCACCTTACTGAGTGCGTTGGTGAGGTCCACACGGGCTTTTGTAAGCACAGATGCAGTAAAATGCGCACGGCAGTTTCCGACAACTCCAGGCTTGCACGAAACGCTATCGAACGCAGCTTTTGTTGGCGCCCACTTGGGCTTTCAGCACGCAAGCTATGGCAGCCACTGCAGTTCTGCATGTGCTCACGGCACAGCCACTGTGAACAAATGCAGGGGACTCATCTGCATCCCTGGCCGTTACTGCGTGCACGCCAAGGAAACCCACCGACACGCGCCCCCCCGCATGCTCCAGTGCTGACGGCCGCCTCACTCTTTCCACGCCGTCCCACCCCCCTCCCGGCATGCGATGCAAACAAACACCTCTGGGTCCGTCAACCACAACGCAGGTGCCTTGCCACGTCCCAATGGCTTGGTGCGCCTCTTGTGAGCCCATCTAGGTGGGTCAGAACCCCTCGCCCTAAAGCAGGCGGGCGATTAGCGCTCAACAGACGTAGCCCAGTCAACTTCCGAAGCGCTGCACAGCCCAGAGGTACTACACTTCGACTCAACTCCGCAGCATTGAGCAGACACGCAGCTTAATGCTGCGTGCTTTGTGCCAAGCACCTGACGGCCCAGAGGTTGTCAGCAGGTGGGGGATCGGACTGCTAACACAAGCAGTGCGCGCACCTGAAGCCAACCGTGCCAGTTGGCAATGAAGCCACGGGGCAGCACCACTGTACTAGAGTCCAGCAGCACAAAGCAAAGGTTTCAGCATGCAGGCGCCTGGCGCTGTGATGTGAGGCTGCCTGCCTGCGCCAGCGGCTCCGAGGCTTGATGGGCGTGCAACACGCCTACCCGCCCTGCCCACACCACCACGGCGGCACACAGTGTTGCTTCAGTCGAGCGCATATGTGCCAGCTGGCGACCTAGCCTGCTAGTAGCCATGCGTGGGTGCACACTTTGCCTGCACGCAACCCCTCCGCTGGCTGCACCTCCCTCACAACGTTTCCATGTATCATCATGCACAGTTCAGCCGAAGCCTGTAGGATGCGGCCTCCGTCCAGCCAAACCCGACCTGCGCTGTGGACAGGCGCTCCAGGCCGTGCACTGAGCACAGGTGACAGTAAGGCACCTGCCCAGCTAGCATGGTAGCCCCTGCTGCCAGCGGCACTCGATGTTCAGCTGCTCTCAGCATCAGCAGCATTGAGACTCGGACTACACTCGGACACTTGGAGCGGCGCTGATCGGCGGCAGCAGCACGCACTGCCGCCAGTACGTGGCCTCGGGCTGTCTCCTCAGCTTGCTGACATCAATCAGGTTGAAACACAGGAGAGTCCGCAACGTATAAGACCATGCATGAAACGCATGATGCAAGCGCCCCATTGCGGCAAGCCTCAACGCCATTACCATATCACATGGGCCGGTCAAAGTGTAAACGCGCAGCAGATGTGTACCGTGAACTGGGTAGACGTGTCGGCGACGCGTTCGCGCAGAGGCCATGCATGCGTGCATCCATATGGCGCAAGGACCTGTGCAGCTGCGCTTAATCCAACGTTTCGTACGCAGTGCACCACGCCACGACTAATAATGCACCCGCGTACAAGTTGGCGTACTGCCTGAGCAGCTGGTGGGTAAACGCCGGAGTGAATCTGTATCGCTTGGCTACGGCCTCCCAGGATGGTTGGTTGACTTAAAATCACTTGGCCAATCAGGCCATTCATGGATGGTGTCAGTCAGCGTGAGGTTACGTGGGGTGGGTGGTGGTGCGTGTTCCTCCCAGGATGCTGGCAAACATCAGCTGCCCTGCTGCATGCTTGTGCTCAGCATGTATGACCACCACTCCACCAGTGATATCAAACTGGAAACTAGTGATAATGCCTAAACAATGCTCCCACCGGAGCACAATGCGCTCAGGCATGCAATAGAGAGAGGTGTGCGCCGCAGCAGCACACGCAGGCAAACACAAGCCCACAAGTGGGCCCACAACTGCCTGCATGCTAAAGCAACACCGGGCAATCCTGTCAAGCTTAGCTGACATCCATGTGCATGCAAGGTGCATGCTCAAAATGTGTGGATGGCGACTAAACGACAACCCAGCCCAATGAATGGATGAATGAAACGCAATGGCGAAAGTGGGCCAGCTGGGTTCCGCAATCAGGCTCCTCGAGTCAGTTCAGCTACAGGGCTGCGGGGGTCCCGTCCTTCTGCAGTGCTAGTGCGTACTGCCTGCTGCGTATGAGGCCGTTGCGTAGCGTCGTGTCCGCGGTACTCCAGGGGATGCTGCGCAGCAGGCCATGCGCAGCGGCCGACTCTGCGGTTGACGACTCCTGCATGGCGGTACATGCAGCGGTACATGGCAATACGGTACACACGGTGACCTGGATGTACGGCTGATGGTTACTGGAGGATGACTTCTAATGCTGTGATTGTTGCATCTCAGGCGCATCAACTGACTGTGACAGACATGCAGGAACGCATACTGGCAGCGCATTTCCCTTGCAGAAATCATCCCAAGGCGATTAACTGCAGGCAAATGTCTCTGCCTGCTTCTGCTGATGCCAGGTGCGTTGCCACAGCCCAGGCGGTACCTGAGGGTGAGGCAGTAGGTGCGTCAGGGGCGTGTACCCGCCACGCCGTTGGAGCTCAGCGGCCATGGCGGCAGACGACGAGCGGGACGCGAGCGTGC
Source organism: Chlamydomonas asymmetrica (assembly GCA_001662385.1). Lineage (NCBI taxonomy): Eukaryota > Viridiplantae > Chlorophyta > Chlorophyceae > Chlamydomonadales > Chlamydomonadaceae > Chlamydomonas > Chlamydomonas asymmetrica. The sequence continues at coordinate 86,402 of BDDA01000131.1, read as the reverse complement.
CTAAATGACCCCACAGGTATACGCACAGCAACACCAGGCAGATCTCTACACATGGTCAAGAGCCATGAGTGCGGATGCAGAGCCGGTGCGGGAGCTGGTGCCCGCGGCCCGCAGACAAATCAT
>BDDA01000131.1:63847-85361 GCA_001662385.1 Chlamydomonas asymmetrica | reverse complement strand
GAGAAAGCCGCCTAGGATCTCATTACTGCCGCCCCCTGCCTCGGTCCTCCGCTTGCCTTTGGCCCCCGCCCCCCCCCCCACATTCCACACACACACGCTACCAAGCACTACCCGGCTTGCCTGGATCGAAGCGTGACGGCCCCACATCCAGCAGCGCCATGGTGTCCCGCACTGCCGCCCACTTCTCAGCGCGGATGAGCTGCTCAGTGGGCGCATGGCTGTGGTGCACCTGCGGTACACGCATGCACCATGCATGTGTCGAACAAACCAGCAGCAGCACCAGCAGCAGCAGCAGCAGTTGCAAAGGAGGCGTGAAGGGCCCCGGATTGACAGCCGTTGGATTCGGCAAGCACCAACCAACAGCTGACCTAACATGCGGTACACAATCTAGCTTGCCGATGCTCCAGGGCGCCCGAAACACCATCAAGACAACCACAACGCCACCAAGACAACCACAGCAACAGCGCAATGGTCAAAGCGTGCACGCACCCCACGCCTCACGGAATGACACGTGTGTGCATCAAGCAGGCGACTCAAAATCCATGGTTTCAGACTCGATGCCAGCGCATTGCCAGCGTACGTAGGCAGGCAATACGCTGGCAGTACGCAGGCAGTGTGCTGGCAGTACCTTCATGGAGGGCGTGGCGTTGACCTCCAGCAGCCACGCCTTGGCGGCGGCGTCCAACAGGAAGTCCAGGCCGAACAGCTGGAAGGCGGAGTGGGGCGGCAGGCCGGTGGCGGCAGCCACCTGCAGCGCGCGAGGCAGCGCCGCAGTGAACGTGCGCGCCGTGGCGCGGCAGATGTCCGCCCACACCTGCGGGCAAGGGCCGCCATGCAGGTGAGTGGGTGAGCGCATGTCCGGGCAGGTCCAGGCAGGTTGCCTCCAGGCAGGCAGGTTTGGGCCTGTCACGCCGATGGCTTACGAACTGCGACGAACTGCACAAGTGGTGGCGGGCAACCCGTACTGGAAAATCAAGGCGATGCAAACATACGCGCATGCACACATGCGCAGTGCACTTCCTGTCAGCGCCACAAACTACTGTACACATGCGAACACGCGCTGAGACAACCCCACGCACACCTGGGACAAACTGCATCGCTGTTTCCCCGGCATCAAGCGAGACCCAAACCCACCCACCCACCCGCTCCCATGTCGCCGCGCCCAGGTGGTCAGCCAGCTGGCGCATAGACCATACGGTGCCGTCCTCGTTCTGGGCGTAATTGGTAAGGTGGCCCGGCGCAATGCCTCTGCTCTGAGGCTGCCGTTGCTTGCCATCACGGCTGTCGTGCTTGCCGTGGTCACCATTACCATCGCGTGCAGCGTCGTCTCCGTCATCTTCTAGGTGGTCGCGCTGATACCTGTGACGTGCAGGCAGAGAAAACAGCCAGCGGAAGGTGAGGATCACGCGGGATGGTGTGCAGGAAGCGGCAGCGCAGGGCGCTGGTGCCCATCGTCCGTGCCATCGTCACATCAACGGTGGTGGCGCGCAGAGCATTTAGAAGCCCCACAGAGGACTACGCAGAGGATTACTCATACGGTCATACCCCAGTTCCACTTGCAACCCCCGAGATGCGCTGGCAGTCCTTAGACGGCGCCCTGGGAGGACTGCGGACAAATGCTTGAAAACGCATGCCCCCACCCCAAACTGCTGCTGCCTAATGTGCATCTGCCACCCGGGCTGCTGCTGTTTGCTGGCAACCTCACCTCGCCGAGGAGAAGAGCACGAGGCCTGCCCGGCAGTGCAGGTACAAGCGGAAGGGTTCGACGCCTGGCACGAGCGCCCACACGCGCAGGCCGAACTTGCGTCCGCCCGCCAGCAGCATCGGGTCTGCGATGTACTGCTGCGCGAGGTACCAGCGATACAGCTTCAGGGAGGGCAGCTGGTCTGGGCTGTGCTGGGCAGTGGTCTCGAAGCAGGCGCGGAAGGCGTCCGCGGTGGCGACCAGGCGCAGCCCGGTGCCGCGCTGCTTGTTGTTCTTCAGCATCCACAGCCCTGCGCGTGTGTGTGCCAGAAAGAAGCACCCTTGGGGCCATGCAGCGTGATTCCCATGGGGCCGTGCAGTGTGCATATGTGTGCGTGTGCGTGTGTGTTTAGAGACGTTTGGTTCCCATGGGGCCATGCCGTGTGCTTTCCGTGGGTCCGTGCAGTGTACTTGTTATGCGTGATGGTGGGAACTGCACCTGGGTGGTGAGGTGTCCGGGTTGAGCTGGCGGCTGTCGCGGAGAGAACAACGGTCTGATGGTCTGAGAGGGTGGCTGTGCGTGTGTGTGTGTGCGTGATCATGCGTAACGAGCTAGGAGCATCCCGCTAGCAACGCGTGCGGTCCGCCTGTTGGGGTTATTGTGCACACACGCAATGCGTCGTCTTGGTAGCCTTGCAGGGCCCCATCCTAAAGGCATGAGTTGGCAATTTGGCATGCGTTGCGAGTGTGTGAGTCTGTGCAGAGGTGCAATCCATGTGTGCGGGTGCGGTGAGTCTTGCCTGTGTCTAGGTGTGGGTTGTCTATCACCCAGCGCGACCACTCATCCAGCTCATCAGGCAGCTTGAAAGACCTGCATCTCAGGCAAGCACAGTCAACGGTGTCACATGCGGAATAACAAGTCAACCAGCAGACCAGCTTGTCGTGCTGGTTGGCCGCAAACAACACGCGGCACCACAGCAAACAACACGCGGCACCACAGCAAACACACGCACCTGGGCACGGTGTCCCACGCCCGCTGCTGGCCGTACATCGCCACCAGGCTGGTCACGAGCGTGGTCTTGCGGCTGACCGCCAGGAAGCCGGGGATGGTCGCCAGCACCTGGCCGGGGCGTAGCAGGTCCGCCGCCAGTACCGCCTTGGCGGTGGTGCTGTACAGCAGGTCCCAGTCAGACATGTGCTCGCATCCAAAAGGCCCTGCGCAATACCGTAACACGTACGCATGGTGAGGATGGAGGATGGGTGGGCGAGGGACGGGTGCGGCGGCACGCATGCGATGAGTTAATTCGGGTGACCAACCAATATCCGCCCGCTGCTGGCTTGAGAGTTTGGCACGCCACATCAGCTTGCATAGGCTGTGAATGGACTATAAATGTGTGCTTGCATGCAACAAGGATTACATGTCACTTTGCATCCAGAAACCTCTCGCATGGTTAGGGTGGTTTCAGGGCCTTGCGCAAGTCGAGTTGCGCCAGGCACTAAACCTTCCCTAACGATGCGAGAAGTTTGCGGATGCGAAGTGACGCGTCAACATTGTGCTCGCTGGTGCTGCTGTGCGCGAGTAACGGAGTGCGTGATGCATTGACTTGAAATCCTGTGGCCTCGCGGGCCATTAGAAAAGTTTTTATACCTGCACAGCACTCTCTGGAATGAACCTCTATGAACGTTTCGCATTCTGTGCGAATACACTCCCAATATTGGCCGTGTCACGCCTATCACATGTGCTTAGGCTTCTATCACTGTGCCACTGTGCTTGCCACTGAACTACCTTGCTGACTTTGTTTCATCCATGGACTGTTCTAGCAATACTAGATGCACTGCCATGCTGTATGACTGGTCCCCATCTGGGGGGAGCATGGGCCGGGTGGCCGACACGCTCCTGATGTAACATAATATAACATAGAAAATGGGACGCTTCGCGTTAACGTAAGCACCCGACTATGCTGCAAGCGTGCAAGCGCATGCAAGCGTGCGCAGGAGCTGTGCATGCAGGGGCAGCACGATGCCCTGCCGCTGCCATGTTGGTGGCCCCCCGTGAGCCCGTGACTAGAGGCCAACGAGGTGGAAGGACTGGCCGAGCGAGCGAAGCGAGCAAGTCCCGGGGGTATGGCCCCCGGTGGGGGTGCGGGAGTTTTCCCAACAAGATTTTACTGAGTTTTTGCACTTCCCTGCGCTTGGCCTGTACCAGGCACCATGTGCTTTGTGTAGCAGGTGCTTTAACAATCATTTGGCTTGCCAAGAGTCACTGCTGCCTCTCAACTGGGAGAGCCCCCAGACCCCAACTGGTGGCTTGCGCATTTCAATACGTGCTAGGAAGCATACAAAGTGCTCTGCATCGGCTGGCACGCTTGCATTCCTTCAGAAAGCGGGGCTGGGCCCTGCGGCGGACATCCTGTGCGACAGGGGATGGAAGCGACTTTGGGGGCTGGACCAGACGGAAGGTCTGCACGTGCCGCCTGCCTGGCCGACCTCTACCCATGGCCAACCGCACTATGCCATCCCACCGTGAACCCACGATGGAAATCCCATAATGGACACCCGTCTGCACAAGCTACCAGCCTCCCTTTTCGGCATCAAAGGCGGGCGTTAGCGCTTCCGCCTGAGTTTCCCGTTTATGGGTTCCAACCACGGCTCCAACCATCGTAAATACCCAGCACCCGAACCCAGAATGGATCTATCGCAATGCGCAGGATGCGCATGCACGTAGCATGCACGCATACCAGGCACGATGGTGGTTTCTCGTCCATGGTGCATTGATACATTGACCGCCACGAGGTTGCCATGCTGACATGCCCATACACCAGTCTGCCGTGCAAGCGTGTGCCATGTCCAGACAACCACAACCCCATGTGCCACTGAGCGCATGCGGGCCACGCTCGTAGGTGCATCCACGCTTGAAGCGCTGTGTGCACGCTCTCAGAATCGCCCCCGTCCTGAGCCCACTGTGCCTCCACACCTGTGGCGATGCCTTTCCAAACCCGAGATGCAGACCTGGCTCTTGCTGTGAGACCCCACAGGTTTGAAGCCTATTTACTTATTTAGTTCTCACCCTCTTTGTGCTTGGCGCCCAGCGTATCGAGCTTGCGTGGGCCGCCTGTGCGCTGACCCCCCGCAAGGCGCAGGGCTGCCTCGATCAGCTCTGCAGAGTCCTGGCTGCTAAACGCCTGGTAGTCAATCCAGTAGCGGAACGTGCCACCGCCACGGCCTTGCAACCGGTGGCCAGTCTCTCGAGGCCCTGCGGGGTGGGGCGTGCATGGGTAGGGCTGTTCTGTGTCGCCTGCCGAGCTCGCTTTTTTGTCAGGCTGCGGAATCAGCCAGTGCGAGTGACAGAGCCTAATAATAACGGTATGGTATTATAGAACCGTCTCTCAATGCCTGAGTCTTTCGCCAGCTGACAGCTTTGCACTCAGGCTGCCGCAGAACCGTCATTTCCTAACATAGACGGGTCAGGAGAGTGCACGCACCACGCTCAGGGTCTGAACTGAGGTCCAATGGAGGTTCATTCCCTGCAAACTGCACTCCAGCTGCAAAGGTCACATGACGGAAAACAGGCCTCAAGTTTGTCCGTAGTTGCCGCCGTGTGCTGCTTGCTCCTGCAGCGCTTTCCTTGACCAGGGCACATGGTGCGCTCGCAGTGTATATCTTCCCATAGTGTCCAGCATTCGGACCCGATGGCACAGCCGAGTCAGCCCCGCCCGCAGCAGCGTGCGACGCCCCAACAGCTGGCCCTTGCATGCATGCGCTGTGTGTGGTTGTGCGCAGCAGGTTACTGTGCTCAGGCGCCTGTCAAGGACCAGGGGAGGGCTAAGAGAGCAGCTGCCGCCATCAGACACTTTCACTGATCAGAGTAGCAACCCGCTCACGTAATGTATTGAATGTACTGCCTGCCTTTCCAGGCGTGGACTCCTTTTTGGAACCGCGAACAACACCCACGTCAACATCTTTGTGGCTCGTTTACTGTTTCGATCTCGCTGTCTCTACAGCCGCTCTCTCTTGCTCGAACATCCTACCATCCTATCAAGCCCTTCACCCTGACTCTTACCTTACCTTCAACCCGTGAAACCACCGTCCCTTTTGTACTTAGCCCGTGAAGCTTCATTACTGTCACACAAACTTCAAGCTTGAGGGTATCCTCCCTTGATACAGCGCCTCTTTCAGACGAGCATTCTGTTCCCGTCACCGCACAGCGCCACTGCACGCAGGTCCGGGTGATGAGCAGTTCTGTGGGTACGCAAAAGCCTTCCAAAGGGCCTTCAACCAAGGACCTGCTTATAGGCTCTGTGTCCTCACAGCCACCACCGCTGCAGCCAGGTGGATCCTCCATTGTGATTTTCGACGGGCGATTGCTGGAGCAAAAGCCTTCCGTAAGAGTGCAACTGCTCGTCAGTTCACTACGCACGTGCTGATACTCCATGTGTTTTGGTGGTTAGTGCCCTGAAGGGACTGCTTCATGAAACATATCGCCGGTTTCGTCATTGTGCTGCGACGACGCAGGAGCCACGCCGAAGCAGCTTGAAGGTTGATGAGCACACGTTTAGCCCGTCACAAGCAAAGACTGCAAAGCCGACAGTGGTGAGCTGCTTTGTGCTTCGCATCGTCCACAATTTTCCTGGTGTACGGGCTGGTGCGTGCCAGTCAGCATGTACGGGTAAAGCCCTAAGTCTTAATATGCTTCTTGCAAACTGGCGCCTGCATGCGCGTCTCCATTGTGTACGCAGGGGCGGCCGGGGTATGTCGCTCGCAGCAACAATAACGACTCCAAACCACCGTTGACACCTCCGCGTGCGATAGGCGTCAGCCTTGCGCCCCTGCCAGACACTGAGCTGCTTGACTGTCCTTCACAACCCAGGCCGTCTGTAACCTTTGATAAGCCAAAGAGGCCAACAGTGCAGCATGCGGGGATAAGCATCGCTGCTGCGCAGCGACTTGCCGACTTGAACATGCCCTCACCAGCTGCAGGGTCGAGTGGAAAGGGCGCGAGCTCATTTGTTGCGGACATGATAGCCCAGGGTAAGGCCCTGCAGCAGCCACTGGCAGCGCAGATGCAAGCGACGGCCATGAACCACTATCGGCCCGCACCCTTGCAGTCTGAAGACTCGCAGACATCGATTGACGAAAGGGTGGCCACGTACAACGAGCTGAATGAGACAGACAGCCTGTGGTAAGTCACGTCAGTACTTTGTGTCGTATGCAAGCTATTGGAGGCGCCTGCTGAGGTGCGTGTGACACCTGTTTGGCACCAACACGTCTGCTCCTCCGCCTGCTCGCAGTGCCACGCCGCCGACGTTAAGGTTCGCACACTTGGGTGAAACAGAAGATGTGGGTCCACTTGGTCCAATGTCACCCACGCCTTTGTCGCCCTCAATTCTGACGATTTGTGGGAAGCTGGAAACGTCTATGCGTGTCGGCGATGGCAGCGGGGGTGCGGGTGCGACTGCCGGGGCCCTATGGGACTCGTTCGGTGGGCTTCCAGACATGCGTGACAGGGCCTCATCATCCCTCACCAGCACTGCAAGCTGAAGGGTGTCAATTTTGCATTCGAGTGAGCGTATCATTGGCGACACCCTTACTGATCGTACCAGTACAAAGTGTCGAAGTCCCTAAGACACCTGTGCCTGACATGCCTTGCATACTACCAGTGCTTCGCTTGGTCGGTGTACGTCAGCCTCTTGCATGTTGGGGCACAGGCGGCTGGGGATTGTGCTAAAGTGTCATGAAATTGGCGGGACTGCATGAATGGTGCGCGAGTGCGCATGCTGCGAAGCATGCAGCGCCTTGGAACACAACCGCCTTATGATCGGCCGAACAGGATTATCCAACACTGAAACTCTTCGGTGTACCAATTTTGCGCACCACGCTCATTTCGCCCCCAACACTTCCCACAGACTGCTGACAAACTAAGGATTTAGTGCTTTCCTGACCTGACAGTTTGGACTTGTGTGTCATTCATCCGTGTATGCTTAAATAATCTCTCCCACCAGCATGGTGTGCGTTGTGTCCTGGTTCCACACAAGTGACACTGCCGGTGACGCCTGTCGCGGTGAATTATCAAGCACGGGTGGCGGGTGCACTGGCGTCTGGGGGGCAGTCGAGGGCGCGCCATGATGCACTAGCGTGGTCACTTCACCCGTGCACAATCGAGCAGGGTTTTGCGAACGCATGCATCCCTGAGCAGCTTGCCCTGCATGGTGCCGATTCTATTGACACGCCCATGCCTCCTGCCACTCACCTCACCGAAGCCGATGCGCTGCCTGAGCCGTGCATCTGCACCACATTTTTACCTACCAGTGTGCGGTCAGTAAGGGAGCGGCGAGCATCAATGCGAATCCGACAGCAAGCGGCCATGCGCTTAAGCGCGGATGTTGGCGTGCACATTGCGTGGTCCTGTAGTGCTGCCTGTCAGGGTCATCCAAGGCTTCTTCCTAACAAGAATAGTAACTGTCTGTATCACTTTATACCTTGTGACCTGTGTGCCCCCGTTGCTTGAGCTTGCCACCTCGCGTGCTACTGTCCCCATCCTTCCGATTGGACAGCCGCTCAGCGCACAACAGCCAAAATGCAGATGCCCAAGGGGAACAGAGAATGGATGCGGATAGTTATCTGGTCCATCTGGACGCTGAACACTGTGAGGTCCAGACAAGAGAGTCTGCTGACCTGGTCGTTGTGTCGCCTAAGTTTGTGCACACTCGTGTGTGCTTATCGTGAGAATTCTTGTTATGCTTCTGTGCTATCTGGCTCGTTCAGGTTATTGACTTTGTTTACATGATCTTGACCTTTGTGACAAACGCCAAGCTGGTGAAGGTGCGCAGGGTCAACACCGTCTGGGGCACACGTTGACCAGCATTCCTTTGACGTTCGCTAGCAGGCCTGCTCTTTACCGCTGGCTGAGCTGTTGTTATCAACCTTATGCTGCTTTGTTTGACGATTTTGTCTGCAGTGTGCGGTTAACCTAAATGTCAGCGTTCACGACAGTGCGTGGCGCGCACCGTTGGCCGCCACAGCAATGGGTATGTGCTCGACTGACCGTTGCTAACCTCCTCAAGTTGGTTAGGCATAAATCTGTCTGTCGGGGTATTGAATGCTGAGGATGCAGTTGTCGTTTGCTGTATGTGCCCTCTTATGTGCGCAACCCTGCGTGCAGGTGGTATCTTTGTGCTGATGTTCAACCTCCTAAGCTGCATCATCCTCATACGGCAAGTTTCTGTTTGCTTGCGTTGCCCAACCCTTAGCACTTGCAACCGCGCGTGCCTGCAAACCGCTGACTCGTCACGCCACGCCACACGCTGCGCAGGAAGTCGATCAATAAGTCAGGACCAGGCTTTGGATATGGATTTATCTTGGCGTGGTGCTTCGTTATGTCGTTTATGTGCTTACTATGCGGCCTGGTCACCTCGGGCTTCAGCAGCTTTGTGCACACGGAGCTCGAGACAAGTGAGTGTGCAAGCAGTTTCGCTGTGACTTCACTGATGCAGGGAGCCAGGTGGCTTGTGTGTTGCATGCAATTGTAACGCGCTAACCTGTTGTTTCTACGCTGTTTCCTGCAGAAACGAAATGGACCAGCATGGACTCGGGCGCCTACACTGGCACTACCGTGTTTGCGTTTATCTGCTCCATCATGTTTATGCTTTTCTTCATATGCCTTGTGGTCTTCCAGGGCGGAATCATGAAGACCACGGGCCTATGTGAGTGGCAGCACATAAGCACAGCAATCCTGCGCACGTGCCTGTCATGCCATCACGTTCAGACGCCAGTGTGGGTGTGGAGGCACCACCTCCCTTGCAGTGGCTGCGCACGCATCGGGCATGGCTGAACTGTTAAAAGCTCCATAGTTTAAGCATCCCCCTGGTAACTGGCAACACTGTTAGGGGCGGACTGCTGAGGCATGCACTCGCTTACTACCGTGCCGGACATGCAGCTTCCTGTGCGATTCTCACTTCTGCTAAGGTTTGACCGCGTGTAACTTCTGTGGTTCTGCCTCCGCTTTGCCCTGTAATGCACCTTGGTCTGTGCGTAACATTGTGTCATGGTCCTTCTCCACGCGCGGCAACGTTCGGCGAATGGCGGCGCAGACGACATCACTCAGGACGAGAAGCGCAAGCGTGAGCTGGCGCTCATGCAGGCCGGCATGCACGGACAGCATGCGCTTTCTTCTGGGCCCCAAATCTGAGCAAGCGCAGCGCCTGGCAGCGCTCATGACGTAGCGTCACCCGCCCGCTGTCCTGATTGCCGGCTCAGAAGCAGCGCTTGTGTGTAGGCAGCGCGCGGCTTGTTCCCCATGGGCAGCGCGGGCCAGGCGCTGCGCTGCACGGCACTGTAGAGGTTTGCCACAGCAAGGCCCATGTGTGAGCCTGCCTGCTGCACTGTCATTGGCGGGCTGAGCCTGGCAGCACCTTAACCACATGCGTGTTGGGGCTGATCGGCCTTTTGGCATGTTGGCCCGGCTTGCCCAGAGGCTAATTGACACGCGCTTTCACGACCGTGCTGCTGACCTGTGCGGGCCTCATGCTTCTGGCCTGCGTGACCCACATGCAGCTCACACAAGATCGAACCCATTATGCAGCTTGTGACCCAAATGCTGGTGACCACATTTAGGATGACCCACATCACTCTTTTACCCGCGTACCAGGCGAAAGCATGCAGGTCCAGTATGCATGGCGGTCTTGAGCACCCCTGCTCCCTTCCCCAACACTTTTACTACAATACGGCGTGCACTGTACACGGCTGTTTTCTTGTCCGTGTCTCTGCATGTCCGTCCGTGTGTCGCCACACCCTGCAATCCATCACCCTATGCTTGTATGCCCTCTCCTGCAGCACGCTGCATGTGTTACCTTCCAGTACTTCCACTGCGCACCCCTCAACCATGTCCTGATGTAACCCCCCACCCCTGCTGCCAAAGCTGTGTGCCAAAACTGCAAACACATTCAGCGGACGTCATGGCAGCAGGACACGCTGCCTGTCTGCCGGAGGGCCCCATGCTGATTCCTGATTCGCTGCCATGCCACATCTGGTCCAGCAAGGACTAATCCTGGACGTATCCAGCGAGGCCTCCATCGGGACACACTGTCGTGATGGAGGGAAAATACATGCACCTGCTCGTGGCGCGGTGCTGAGGTGACAAGCCCGGACAAATGCAGCGTGGCAGCGTGGTGGGCGCGAGGGCTTGACCAACCACCGAGTTTTGCGACAGCGCTGGTGCAAGGCTGGTCCAGGCATACCAGGCAGGGCGCCCACGTGGGGCACATACCAGGGTGGCACATACCAGGCAGGGCGCTGTGCATTACGTCCCTAAGGGTCTATGCATGCTGGCCTGCAGTCGTCCTGGAGCCAGCTAGCACCTCCATCAACCAGCACGGCATGTGGCACGGCCGCATGGACATTCGGTCTAGACGGATATCATGCCACACGCGTGGATGCCGAGTGCCGAGGATGTCTTGTGTGGCTCTTGCGCACGCCAAACTGGTGTCACGCCAGGGTTCCCGTACGGGAAAAACACAGGTGCTGGTGCAGTGGTGATTGATCGGGTAGGGCAGTTGGATGAGTTGCATAGCGCAGCACAGGGTACGATGTCGTTAAGAATCGCTCGCAGGAAACAACGCATCCTCTCATTCCCCTTGCATAGCGTGTGTGCCGCGTGCCATGCGTACCTAATCACTACCCCCGCGCTTTCCCACGTCCCAGCCAGGGTAACACAATGGGAGATACACACCAGGATACACGCATGCTTGGTGAATACACCATGCAATCATGTATGCCTGTAGCCTGCGAATCTGCAATAGGTTTTGCATGCACTATGTATGCACAAAGTTTGCGTCCGAGAGGTGCACCTGGAAGTGCACTGATCACAATACGGAAGCGAAACAAAATATTGCGCTTATCATAATCAGCCTGCAATAGCCGCACCAACGCGCACAGCGCCAAGCGATCACGTGGGTCCAACGCACGCAAAACAGATGTGTTGCTCCCGCTGATCCCTTCCCCAGCACCAAAGCACACAGCACCCACTTGTAATGTAAAGCCGCTTGTGGCAATGCATGATGCTTATGCTGATGTAATGCACTAAGCCCTTGTGGCCCTCTTGCACCCCATGTGCATAGCTTGGTGACCCCCTTCTGCTTGCCTGGTCCCCATCTGGGGGGAGCATGCGCCGTGTGGCCTACACGCTCCTGATCTAACATAACATAACATCAAATGTTATGTAACAGTCGACGGGGCGGGCAGTTCACCACCAAACGTATGAAATGGGCAGGATGGTGCGCAGCGAACCGCAAAACGAATCATTCGAGGGAAGCTCGCGGAGTAACCTGCTGCCATGCAGAGGGCAGGAATGTTGCAAGGCTCCTCGCAATGGAGGCGCCCCGCTGTGCGCGGTTCATGCTGTCTACCCAGCCATTTCACAACCCCCACTGCACGTGGCCGCACATGCATTTGCATCATCGTGGCAATGACGTCAGGCAGGCAGGCCAGCACGCTTTCGGCAGCGCAAACGGTGTACCGTAGTTGTAGGTGCAGTGTGTGGGCACGCCATGGTGAGCATCAGCAACTGGCGCTTCAAGACCTTGCAAAGTGCCATACGCAATCATGGCTTGAATTGAGCCCACAGCTTCTCGAACTGGCTCTTGAAGGCAGCCACCAGCGCGGGGCTCTCCTGGATCACCACGTTCTCCTGGTTGCCGATGACGGCCTGCATGCAGGCGAGGGCACCAAAGGCAGTCACGAGGATGGCGTCAACGGCAGTCGCCACCGCACACGGTCCTTCACATACTGGTACGACAACCCCGTCGATAAACAAGGCACTGGGTAAATAAGGGTGATCCAAAGAGTTGTGAGTTGTCCATCCTGCTGAATGACCCGCTTGTCCCATTTGACTGCAAGAGACACACGCATCCAGGGGTGTGCACGTTCAAGGCTGTCAAAACAGGTGGTGATGCCGCAGATGCGGCACCCTGCACCGACCGCAGGCAGGGTGAAGCAATGAAGCGTGTGGGCAGCGGACTGCTGCGCCGCACCCAGCCAGCCACCCACCTGGCGCGTCCAGTTGAAGCTCCCGGTGATGAGCACGCGGTCGTCGATGATGCAGAACTGCAGCGGCCAACAGCAGCATGCACACCCACCATTGCGCAGGGCTGGCAGGGGGCAGGACGCTTGGAGGGTATGGGATGCGGACAGACTTCACACCCGTTTCAGCCGCGCATTGCAGGAGCGCACCTTGCGATGCCCCAGGCCATTCATGATGAATTGATAACGGTGTCAGTCAACAACCAGGTCAACAACGGCCAGAGCTAAACCAGGGTGCAAAAGATGCAGGGCTTCGGCGTGCATGGTACCGTAATGCAGTGGCGGACGCGCCCAGGCAGCTCGCCACCACATCCCTCTACATGGCACCTCTCAACTGTCCTGGCTGCTGCCGCACATGCGGCAGCACGGCTGCCGTACACACCGTACGCAGGGTGTGGCCTCACCTTGTGGTGCATGTGCGTAGGCGCCGAGTCCTGCCGCACCTCAATGCCCGCCTGGCGGAACTTGCCGATATCAGAGCCCTGGGAAAAGGCCTGCACCGCAAAGGCGCAAACCACAAAAACCAAACAGCAATATGGTGGCATCACCAGTATACAGCATACAAATTGGGAATCACGTAGTGGGAAGGTGCCCTGCGCGCCGGCACTGCTGGCTATGTGCTGACACGCCAGCAAGCCGGACGCGCTGGATACACCGCAGCCCTCACACACCGCTTGGCCACTAGGTTGCATTAATAGGCAGCAGGCAGGTCAGAACCGATAACCGTGTAGCTTCCAGCGCCTTGCCCACGGTTGACGCGCCGGAAGGCGCCATGCTGGCAACTCATAGGCAGCTCACACGCAAATGAGTGCATGACCAGCGCGGTACATCCGGCCTGCCCCAGGTCGTCCACCGTGCAGCTGCCTGTGCTCACCTGGTCGTTGTCTGTGATGACGCGCACGCGCACGCCTCGCTTGTGTGCCTCCAGCACGACGTCGCTGATCTCATCGCAGGTGATGGTGAACACGCACACCAGCAGCGTGCTGCGCGCTGAGCCAAGGACCTCCAGGAACCTGATTACAGTGAGGGCCACAGCCACAGCCACAGCCAAGAGCAAAGCAGCACACCGCCAATGCCTTGAATGGACACCCTGATGCTACAGTATGCCGTATGAGCACCTGCCACTGGGGGAAGCGCTGTGCACATGCATGCATAAGGGAGTAGGACCATCGCATGCATGTACACAATGGCATGCAACGCGCCCCCATGCTGTCTCAAACCACGCCTGATGTCAGCCAACACCGGCCTGCGACACCAACAACAAAGTGCAAGCCCGCCCACGAAACCCGCCCTGGTGGTGCAGTCTGACAGCTGAGTCACATATTGACGTACTGTACGCCGTACGCGCCTGACTGAGCAGTGAGCATGGCATACGTGAACGTGCGCCTGCCTCAGCCGCAATATGCAGTTTTCCCATGCGGCCGTGAAGGGTGCAGTTTGGCGCGCAGCAGCGCCTGCTGCGCGTTGGCCTTCAAGGGCCCAGCCGCTTACCGTGTTAGGCTCGTCCGGTTGTGCGCGTACTCGCAGTTGGGGCGCTTGCAGCCCCCAGGTCGGTTCATGTTCCGGCATGGTAGCTTGCCGTCCGGCCAGAACAGAGCCTCGCTTGTTCCTCCCCCACCTGCACCACAATCGTGACAGGCACCCAACCGCACGCAATGTTACTGGTACTTGTGAGTACGCACTGCCGACTGCATGTGCAGGTCAGGACACAAGTAAGGCAGGATTCCAGAAGTATGCTAGGTCCCCGTTAGTCCCAGCAAACCATCTTGGTGGACAGACCAAGTCGGCGCTAGTGAGCACAGGCGGTCCTCCTTGAGCGTGGAACGTACGAACCAAGACATATAGGTGCCTTGGCACACTATTTGTCGTTGGCAGGTCGCTGAGACTATAGGGAAGGAGGGTTGGGTCACCCAGGTAATTAACGCGTGCTTGCACTCCAACCACCAAGGCCACTGACAAGCCCCTGCTTAACACGGTGCAGCAAGTGTGCTGCCAGCGATGCCTTGCACAACCAAGACAGGCCTTATGCTACTCTGAGGCTTGCACCACCCCTTGGAGCAAAGCAGTTGTTGATTTGTGCAGTACTCAACGTTTGACTTTGTGCAACCAGCCAGGGCCGTTGCAGGGACACGCCCTGCTGCCCGTCACACAAGGCTGTCTGCACCAGCCTTGTTCGTCTCGAGTTTAGGCCTGCTAGTCCTCATTCACCCCTCAACGCTCACCTCCATTGGCGGCGGCAGGCTTCGTTTTCAACGCCTGAAGTTGCTGGTCCTTCTCCTGTAGTTGCTTCTGCAGGGACACCACTTGCTGCTGCAGTGCTGTGACATCCGCAGGCAGCTCATATGCTGCCGCTGGAGAGCTGGTAGCACAACCCATTTCGCGTGTTAAAAATGAATAAACAGCAAGGCTTCACTGGGGGACGAAACACGCACTGTCGCAGTGCCTAGGAGAACTGCCTGAACAACAGCATTCAGTACCTTACGAGCGTGTTGGTGATATAGATACGTGAGGAGAACAGGTATCATAGCGCGATGCAGTCGTGCAGTGCCACGCGCAGTCATGCACTTGCTTGGATGTGGTGCCAATCTCATGCGTGTATCACCATTTCACTTTCACCACACAGCATGAACGCAAGACATGTGGGACACACGACTGGAGTGATTTCCATGCCTTCGCAGTTACGCTGGCGTGCTGTCTTGCGTATGTATGTGACATAGTGCCTGTGCATCATGGTGCCAATGCATGCGTATTGGTTTGCACAGCGGAACACAAAGTTCATGGATCAATTTTGGTGTCATGCAGAAGCGCTATGTGCCACGTGTTAGCATCACACTCAACTGCAGCCACAGCCTGCTGCTGGCACCAATACGCATGCCATATGAGGGCCACACGGGACCACGACTTGCTTGATGGGCTCGTGGGGATACAGTTTTGGATATCCACTAGGAGGAGCAACATCCTGCACAGCCACCTGCTGCATTTTATGCTGTGCATCGCATTTCACGATCGCATTTGTTGCGCCATGGTTTCGGGGCCTACCGTCTCCTGCAAACGAGAACCGCCCCTTGCATCCTATACAAACCCCTGTGCTGTGGCCTAAGCAGCTTCCATATGCACTGGGTTCTGGGGGGGGGGCGTCGCGCCAACCCTTGTTATGACTTGTAAGCTTTCTGCATGAGCGCAGCGTCACAAACAGCACCTGCAAGAGGCCAACTCGAGTACCTTGCTCACTGGTGTGATAACGACTCCCACTGGTTGCAGCAGGGCTTCCCCCAGTCCTCATCCAGGCAGCTACTCCCGTCCAGACGCAGACGTGGTTGTCTGCCCGTCCTCTTCCGGAGCCGAAACGCTTGGCAGGTGCGTTTGCGGCTGGACTGCGTCCAGCCTGAGACCACAAGGGCCTGTTGAGAGAGTATGAGAGCTTGAAAATTTGTCTTACCTTACTGGGTCTGCCGTAAGCGCAACCTGAGGGGCTGCAGGCATATGCCTAAACCTTACCGTCTTGGGGGGACTGTATTGCCTTTGCTGCCGTCCTGCATATCCGGTTGCTGGGTTGGTACACACAAACCTGAGCTCATCTGCTGCGGTGCAGGAACCTGATCGAGGATCCCTACAGCAGGCAGACGTCTCTGTACAAGTCAGTGGTGGTGAGGTTGGCGCCTCGCTTGCACAATCACACGCATCAGCCCCTTCAGCGCAGAGAGCAGCACCGGCAAACGGTGCTGTGCATCAGCCCCTACCATCAGCATTAAGAGCCTCTTCAGGAGTCAGCAGCAACACAGCGGCTCGGCAAGCAAATCGAGCTGCGGATCAGGCACGGCCCCAACAGCGCACTCGCCAACAAATCCAGGAGCACTCTATCCAGCTCTTGCTTTCTGAATACTTCGCCATGGTGGCAACCAACCAGGCGGCTGCGCAAGTGGGGTTTGACAAGCCCAAGGGGCTCAGCGCCGTGATCGTCAAGGTCCTGTGCCCTCCAACAGGCGTGTTGGACCTCTCCGTTGCCTGCACTGGAATCGGAAAACTAATCACCATCCTCGCACGACTTGTGATGACGTTATCGTTCGTCCTTGTCCCTTTGCTGCTATGGCAGCTGCGGCGCATTTACGTTGCGGACGAGAAGGTCACAGCGGGCGTGTTGCTGGGCGTTGCCATCCTCGTCCTGTTCATTTGCGACTTCATCACTGGGCTGGACTCTGCAGCAAAGTCAGAGGAGAAGCGGGGCCTCATCGTAGCAGGCAGCGGTACGCCTTACCAGAAGGTATTGCCATCTGCAACAGGCGCGGGTGGCGCTACCGGAAACGCCGTTGCCTCGGGCACGCGCGGCCTGCCCAGTGCAGGCACCGGTGCGGCTGGGAACGCTGCAGGCTCTTCAGCAGCTCGTAGCGCAGGCCACAACGCGCCCCACGCAAACGACCCTGCGGTGCACGCCGTGAAGCAGCTCATCATCCGCCTGGAGTCGGCGCTTTTCGGGAACGAGCTCACAGAGGGCGACATCGCGCGTGACCAGCTGCACGTGCGTGTGGGCAACCTGACCAGGGAGGTGGGCGTTGAATTCCCGGAGGGTGAAGCAGCGCGCGCGCTGACGCTGACGCAGCTCCAGCAGGCGCTGGGGAAGGTTGAGACAGCGGTGGGCATCGCCACGCGCTGAACAATCATACATAGGTCCTGCAGTGCAGCGCGTTGTACAGCCGCGCTATGATCTACCTGCGTGGGCAGGGTGGCTAATCAGGGTGTACCGCTGCCTGTCGTTGCACCGCGGCGGGACGCATTAATGGTCCTGTGGTGCGCGAGCGCCACACGAGTGTGTGCGGTTGTGTGCGTGTAGGCGTGTGTTCAAGAAGTTTACTTCCTGTTAGGCCATGCAGTATGCTTTCCATGGGGCCGTGCAGTGTGCTTACATGCGTCGGCGTGTGTGTGTGCCCTTGGGTCCACGCTTGCGCGCGTGCTCCGCATTTGCAGTCGCGTGCGAGGGATGCGCCGACAGCATGGCAGCATGCGCGGCAAGGTGCTGCCGCCCCATTGGCTGGTCGTGGGTCATGCCTGCTGCTGCCTTGGTCGGGTGCAAGCGGCTGCAAGTAAGCATGTCCTGGAGTGGCAGAGAGGCAGATAGCGATGAGGAGCGCACCCGGGGGGCTTGCTTGGTCCAGGGCTGGACCTGGAGGAAGCCTCAAGCTGCCTGCCCAATTCCACCTGCTTGTGCATGCACATGGTGATGTATACACTTGCGCGTCCGTTGCCCGCCAGCCCGCTGAACGCAGCCATCCCCCAGGACTCCAGCATGGCCGCCACATGCATGATGCTGACCTACTATTTACTGTGCAAGTCCAATGCAGCTGATGCTGCTGTAAGGCAGCTATATGCCTGTCATTGCGGATGCTGCGTCGGAAGTGCGCCCCGTGCTCGCTGGTCAGTGCAGGCCAGCAGGGCGGCTGGGGCTGCACGCATGCGGTGTTTGTGTTGGTGCTGCGCTGAAACACAGGAGGATGTATTTGCAACTGTGTTGGCTCTGGCCAGGGTGAACACGCTTGTTTGATGTTTTTGATGGTGCAAGGAAGTATTCACTGCCAAACTGTGCAATGTAACAACGAGCAAGGTGGAGTATGCGCACGTGTTCATAGACTCGTGGTCTGGCGCACGATCGTGGGCCGCATATGGCGGCAAAACATGGCATCGCACAGCAATCACCATGCGCATGGGTAGGCTGATGCATGTGCTGGGGCGTGCTGCCATTTGATGCAGCTCCTCATCGCACTGTGCTGTGGATGACTGAGTAATCATTGGATACCTGTAGGTGTAATCATTGGATACCTGTAGGTGGCAATGCAGACAGCGAAACTGAGAACCAACAACAAATGGATGACTGAGTGGGCCAGGGCCTTGCGTACCGTTCTTGTTCAGGAACGTCTCACGTTGCCACAAGTGTTGGTTATCCATGTATAACCACCATATATACAACCGGTGATTCCAGTGTCAGCAGGCTGTTTGGGCGTGCATGCACGTGTTCCAGCCTGAGGTTCAGCCAGCACCCTCTCAGTGTCGTTTCAGCCAGCTCCCGAACACGGCCTGCACGCAGTATGCATGCAGGTGCGTGCCATACCGCCGCCCCCGTTCGTTTACAGCGCCTGGACTGGCGAAGCAGGTGGAACCACACGGGGGGCACACGACTGCGCGCGTGTGTGGTGACAATCTGTGCATACTAGGCGTAGGGTGCTCCTCGTCCCATGTTTGTATGCAGTTGCCCCACCTTACGCACGTCCGTTCAGGTTCCAATTATGTGCGTCACCATACCAAAGCACAAGGCGTGGCACAGCTACCAGCGGAATTGCGTTCTGTGCAGCTAGTGCAGCCTGCAGCACGAGCTGCGGTGTGGCTGCGGTGTCGTCGGGCTGCCAGCGCAGCAGATGTTGTGCCTTGCTGAGCGCATGCCACCTGTGATCCTTGCACTGCCAACAAGCACAGGCGCACGGCCTGCACAAGCTGAGCAAGAGCGCCCCACACGTGTGTTGTTGACCGGTGGTTGGCGTATTGGAAGACCGACAGCGCCACGTGTTGCGTGCGTGCGTGGGATGCCGAAGGCTCAATGCTGGTTTCACTGCCATACAACAGTGGCAACTGGCTATGAAGCAGTGATAGCTGGATGAGTTAAGGGCACACCAGTTGTGTCCAGGCTGCTGGCAGTTCTGCCCACGAATTCGTGTTTCCTTCGCACTCGTATCGCAACGTTGCAAGGGACCTCTCCTCGTTGCAGTGGCCCCTTCGTTGTCAGTTTCGTTGTCGTGGCACATGCCCGTGGCCCGACAAAATTCGCGGGAGATATAACCAAGTGCTCGAGCAGCTCAAGCAAACACGACCTATCATCGCATAACATATCCCCTCGACCTTTGTTCGCTGCGTGTGTTCTTAATTGCTTCATCGTTTTTCGTTTTACAACCCAACTACCAGAATGGCAGCCCCGAACGAAGGTCTTCGCCGTTCTCGGCTACGGCCCTGCCACCGCAGCCGGTGTCACCGAGCTCTTTGCATCGAAGGGCTTCAAGGTAGCGCTGGTGTCACGCACGCAGTCCAAGCTCGACAAGGCTGCCGCAGGTGAGGTGGCTTGCATTGCTTGATTGCCCGTGAACACCTGTTGCCGTTGACTGACAAGTGACAGACTCGTGGCCCCCTTCAAATGTACCGGAGCCTTGGTCCGGGCACTGTCAGCACTTGTCGAATACACACAGCACTGCTGTCACAAAAAGCCCTGGCTGTTCCCACCGAGGTTCAGGTCCAAACCACGGTGGGCAGCAACTGCCTGCAAGCCTGGCAGCTGCACTCCGTTCATAACTGCTCCTTGTACACAAGCAAAATACACAGCAAATGGTTTGTAACATGCATTTCTCGCTGCACACACTGGCTCACCATTCCCTCCTGCCGTCTTTGTGTGTTGCACATATCTGTCCGCGCAGACCTACCTCCGGTCCAAGTTTGGGGTGGAGGCTGCAGGCTTTGCCGCTGACCTGCGCAGCCCCGCTGAGGTGAAGGCTGTGCTGGCCAGGGTGGCTCAGAAGCTGGGCGCCGTCACCGTGCTGTTCTACAACCCGGGATCCAACGTGTCGTGGGGCGAGGTGTCCAAGCTGGACCTGGCCGCAGTGGACGTTGACCTTATCCAGAACATCACCGGTGAGCCAAGCCCTGGGTGCGCTTAGCATGCAACCCCACACACACATACACCCACAAGTTTTGCGCGGTTTGTTTATACGGGTACTCACGGGGATATCCATGCCTGCACACAGACGTACAGTACCAAGTATTGCATTGGGTTCATCCACGCAGCAGTGGAGGACCGATACCAGATGCATTAGAGAGGTGATCAAGCATGCTGCCTAAGGTGCTCGCCCGCACGACACCCTACATGTCAAGCGCCATCTGGGCACGTTAGCGCACTTGCACCGCTGCCTGGCGCTGGGTGCATCATGACGGCAGGCACTGCAGCATGCGGCGACCATGCGCACAAATGACCGCCGGCATCCCGCCACTGTCCATGCTCCGGCAGTCGAGCTGCATGCCAGCCTTACAGTGTAAGGCAGTAGACTCCTCCAGCATACATGCACACAGCCGCACCCACACCGCTCCATGCGCATGCACGACATGCATGCTGGGTGGCGGACACCCCCGCTTAGTTTTGCCCTACGTGTTGCCATATCGCCGCCGTGATTGCCACAGGTCTCATGGCCGCTACCCAGGCGGTCCTCCCTGGATTCGAGGGCCAGCAGGGCGCCGCCATCCTCATCACCGGCGGCGCGTTTGCGTTTGCCGACCAGAACGTGGAGATCGCCAACCTGGTGGCCAACATGGGCGCCGCCATCCCCTCCGCCATCAAGGCCGCGCAGCACAACCTCACCTACACGCTGGCGGCAGCGCTGGCGCCCAAGGGCGTGCGTGTGAGGGAGGTCCTCATCGGTGGCATCGTGGAGGGCAGCGAGTGGGCGCGCGACAACAACATCCCCGGCACCGTCAAGCCCGCTGACCTGGCGGAGGCCTTCTGGAAGCTCTACAACAGCGCGGAGCAGCCCTTCAGCATCACTGTGTAGGGCCATGATGCGGCAACCTGCTGGCGCCATGAGGCACCAGCGGCACGCACATGTGCCGGGTAGCAGCAGAGGGCGGGGCGGAATCAGCATTAGTGTGTCAAAAAGAGCGCTCAAGGGGCATGCCGTGTGATTCCCGTGGGGCCATGCAGTGGTGTGGCACGCCGTTGACACCCCTGGCCAGGCGT
>BDDA01000131.1:5697-50896 GCA_001662385.1 Chlamydomonas asymmetrica | reverse complement strand
GGGGGCAGCAGCAGCAACACATGGATGGGTCAGGGGGACAGGTAGGCGGGTAGGAAAGCTGCATCGGCAACAGCAGATGCATCGGTTGGGTGGGTGTGGGTGAGATTACACGGGCAGGAGGGACGCGGGGGTGCAGGTGTGTAAGTCAGCAGGCAGGACAACGTGTGGCTCAGTCTCGGGGTGTCTTCTAGCCGCCGCGCGCGAAATGCCCCCCGCAGCACAGCACGTGGTCCCGCGCCACCGCAGGGGCGGCGCGGGGTGCGGCCACGGGGGCGGCACAGCTGCGTTCAGATAAGATCAAGTCTTGGGGCATCATCGCCAATCACATTATGCAGTCCCATGAATGCAGGCAGTCCACACCATGCCACTTTTGTCGAACAAAGAGCATGGAACTGGGCACACATTCCGACTGGCCAAGGACAGACACATAGGTGAGCCCACAGCATACAAGCAGGCATAGCGACCCCCAGCCGCCCATTCAACATGCCAGCAGCTCTCCAGGCCATGGCAAACAAACCTCCCACACACGAGGCCATTCCCTATTCCCCATTTGTCAGTCCCTATCCCACACACCCACGCAGACGCACACTGCATGGCAGTGATTCCAACCCACCTGCAGCAGCTCTTTCGGCAGGCCTGCCTCCGCCCAGTTCCTGACGGGCAGCACGGTGTTGGAGCCCTTGAACGCGATGTTGAAGTCCTCGCGGAAGATGCGCCAGTCGCGCTCCGTCATCTGGTCCTGGCGCTTCTCGCTCCAGTGGCAGTCCTTGCGCATGTCGTTGGGCTCGTACGCGCTGCCGCGACGTTCGCGGAAGGCGTCAGCGCGCAGCATCGCCGCCGTCACCTCCGTGCCCGTCGCCTGCACAACAGCACCGCGCAAGTGGGGGTCACGCAAGGCCACGCAAGGTCAAGGACTCAAGGGAGTGCTTGCTGGTTGCGTACCAATGCTTTACACTTTACACCAGAGGGAGGATGTGCTTGGTTGACGCACAGCCCAGGCGGAGTCCAGGCAATGTGTTGGCTATCGCTTGAAATGGGAAGAAGTGCCTTAATCAGCATGCAAGATTGTACGCCGGCGTTCGAGAGTTCAAACGGGTCCATGCGTGCACCGGCAACACACCATCCAGGGCCCAGGGGGTGGACGACGCCCACCAAAACGTCCGAAAGCGCTTGCTCGGCACGCCCCTTTCAACATCCCTGCCGCATTCGGCATCCCACGCATTGAGCCCTCCCCTCAATACCTGGCGCGCCTTGTCGATGAGGTTCTGCTCGGTGGTGGCCGCCTGCTTCTTCTGCTCGCGCCGGTCGATGCCGGCGCGCATGCCGCGGCCGAACATGAGCGCCGCCTCGTGCAGCGAGTTGTACAGCGGGTTGAGGTCGCGGCTGGTGTCCTCCTTGCTGTCCCAGTCGAAGTTGAACTGCATACGCGACACACATGCGCCAGCACACGCGCAACTCATGAAGGTACCGCAAGGGCGCATGGGCACGCATGCGCACACGACAACAGCGAAAAACAGCACCAAAGGCAAGGACGTGTACTGCCCATGGCATGAGCATGGCTGTGGGTTGCGGGACAGGCACACTCGGCTGCACCCCCCTCTGAATCCTGCGTGCTCAGACACGGCCCGGCGCGGCACACGCACCCCTGTTTCGCGCTGTTTCGGGTGAGTGTTTCGGTGGGTGTTTCGGGTGAGTGTTTCGTGTTGAGCCTCACCTTGAACTTCTCGCTGGGCCTCAGCACCTTCTTCTTCTGCTTCTCCTGCCCCAGGTACTGCTGCTTGATGAGCTCCAGCTCCTGCGCCTTCTCACGCTCGCTCAGCACGCGGCTGCGGGGGGCAGCCAGGGAGGGCACCGGGGCAAGGAGACGTCAGGTGGCTGGCATCCATCGTGCATGCCAGCCTCAGGAATGCCAAGTGTGAAGTGTCAACGTGTGGTGGGGCTGCGGCCGTATACGACTTGAGGGCATGCGATGCGTGTGGCGTGACAAGCGATACAGCAGGCAAGGTCATGGTGTCGTGCGCTTGGTAAGACAGCGGCTGACCTTGCAGCACCCATGCTGCTCTACTAGCCTAAGAGTGCAGGTTGCTGCGCTCACATAGCAGCCATGGTAGGTACAACTGGTTCACAGCGGAGCGTGGCTGCCTGTGCACACTGAATAGCAGTCCGCCTATGCACAACCTGAGAGCATGCATGCGTAAGGAACGCAGGTGCACGCAATCACTTGCTGGCACGCCACACTTACTTTGGTTCGTCCCTGTTCCTGTTATCCCGGCCGCGATCCCTATCTCTGTCCCTGTCCCGATCATGACCCCGGTCTCGGTCCCGGTCTCGATCGCGATCCCTGTCTCTGTCCCTGTCACGATTATAGTCACGGTCGCGGTCGCGGTCTGAACCGGGTGGGGGTGGCAGCCCCCCGCCGCGCGGGGGCGGCGGAGGCAGTCCGCTGTTGCCGCCGCCATGTGCACCCCCCCCCCCACGCGCTGTGCCCGTTTGCGCTGCTGATGCCGCCACCTGCTCTGCACGCTGCGCCTGCAGTCGCTCCAGGGCGAACTTCTCTCGCTCGGCCTTCGTCAGGAACTTCGGCTGCAGTGCATAAGGCGGGCAACTGTATTCAGCAGGCAGCGCATGACTTCCATGCTGCTTGCATGCAGTGAAGAGCAGATCGCGGCATGTACCGGTAGTGCGCATGTAGCTACCTTGCACAGTTGATCGCGAATGCGCGATGTGTGCTAGCACGCAGGAATGCTCAGACACTGTGCGGCAGCTGCTGGACCTGAGCACGCATGAACTCCACACTGCGCAGGTGAAAAGGCTGCAACGTGAAGTGTTGTCAGAGGCACAGAAGTCCTGACCGCACAGCGGTCAAGCGCCCACCAGCCTGCTCGTGTGTTCTAGAGCATGCCAGAGTGCATCGCCTCTCGTGCCTAACGCTTGTGCTGCACTTGCACCAGTGGAACCTTTCCCCACAGGCACATGGCGACACTGCCACAGCGCAAACACAAACCAACCTTGGCTTGAGCCTCCTTCTCCTGTAACTTCTGCTTGAGGATATCCTCGAGCGACCGTGGCTGCAGGCAGAGATGGGCAAAAGGAGGGTGGGGACCACCGAACCACTGAGGACACCGCATGCCACAGGTGCATATCCCACCGCAGAAGGGCTAATAACGGTCAGTGCAGCAGAGATACGCATGGTGTGGTCTGCATTGTTTTTGCCTCACCTCAGGGCCCCGGGGTGTTGGCGAGTTTACCCTCCCAGCGGCTCCTTTGTCAGGGCCTGGCTGCGTGGGTGCAGGCGATCCAGCAGCACCTTTCTCCTCCTCCTCCTTGATGCCATCCTCCTTCTTCGCTGCTCCGTTTGCCTGCTTGGCAGCTGGGCTCCTGCTGCGGCGCCGCTCAGAGCGCTCTTTGTTATCGGAACGCCCGCGGTCACGCTCAGAACGGTCTTTGTCGGGACGCTCCCTGTCCTTCTCAGATCGCTCATGGCTGCGGCCGTCTGCTGCGTCTCGCCTGTTTGTGCGGTCATCCTTGCGCTCCTTCTCACGCCTGTCACCGTCACGGTCCCTGTCCCGGCGCTCGCGGTCGTCTCGGTCCCTGTCTCGCCGCTCACGGCTCCTAGAACGCTCCCTACGCCGCTTGGAATCTCGCTCTGCGCTGCGGCTGCGGCTGCGGTCTCTTTTCCTCTCCACGTCCGGCGAGGGCGAGCGTGGCATCAGTGCTGACTGCAGCCAGACACACAAAGTCGGAGCTCAATACATCACGCCACGTGGGTGGAGATTGCGAGAACGCGACGCTTGGATAGGGTAGGTAGTATGCGCTGTAAACAGGGAGGTGCACTAGTTAGCGCGTGTTTCTTGAGGGGTAGTGAAGGAAAGGTCTGAGTAAAAAGATCAGCACTGTAGTGTGCAAGGGATAAGGCAAGAAAGCAAAGTACCAC
This sequence comes from Chlamydomonas asymmetrica, assembly GCA_001662385.1. Taxonomy (NCBI): domain Eukaryota; kingdom Viridiplantae; phylum Chlorophyta; class Chlorophyceae; order Chlamydomonadales; family Chlamydomonadaceae; genus Chlamydomonas; species Chlamydomonas asymmetrica. Next base: position 46,962 of record BDDA01000131.1, on the reverse strand, counting down.
AAGGTGTGCAAGAAAGGCCAAAGTGAATTGCGGCCTGGTGGCCTCAAGCATGTATGATGCATCATGAGCGGTTCCGTCGCGGTTGGCTTCCATCAAAGCCTTGTGTACCAGGCCACAGTGGTCATGCTTAACGTGTGTTCTTCGACGCTTGATTCGAGCTTTCCGAACCTTTCTGTGGATGCAGTGCCGAGGTCAGCCTGACGACCAACGCCTACAAGGCTGATGGCCTCAAGAGACCCGCAAAGGCGCAGCCAAGCAGCTCATGGCCGCTCAAGGGGACCTGCCGCAGCTGCTCACCTGTGGCATCTGCCTGGATGACGCACTGCGAGAGGAAGCAGGCCTTGGCGAGCTGAACTCATGCTTCCACCGGTGCGCACCCTCGATGCACTTGTTCAAAGCGCCACCCTATAGCAGGAATGTGCCACAGCACACGGCAGCCACAAGCTTTCGTTGCAACCAAGTGTGAATGTTGATTCTGTCCAAGTGAAGCAGGAAGGCCAATCATTCGCCTTTCCCCGTGCCGTGGCCGTGCTGTGCTCACGCCAGGTTCTGCTGGCCTTGCATCACGCAATGGTCCGAAACGGAGAACAAGTGCCCGATGTGCAAGGAGCGCTTCATTGTTATCAAGCGCAAGCGCTTCTCCGCCGACGAGTTGGCGAGCATGCGTGCCGAAGCAGCGCAGCACGGCGGGGAGCTGCCCTTGCAGCGGCTGAAAGGACGCGTGGTGGAAACACAGCTGGTCCAAAACCGCACACAGACCTGGCGGCCGGAGGAGATACTCGCCATCGACCTGGAGAATCTTCGCTGCCAGGTGCGCCTTGGCCGCACGACACCGCAGCCTAGGTGCCTCCCAGAAGCCCGCTTCCGGCATGCTGAACAGACTCGCCTACGTACTGCTGCCTGCATACCGCCTCCTGGCCTGCTGCCCTAGCCACATCCTAGCGCTCCAGTCGCCCCGAGACGCGCGGGGGGAAACCGATGCCATCCATCCTTTTGTGCCGCGCGTGTGCGCTCTGCCACGTGTGTGCGGTACAGGTGTGCGGTACAGGGGACGACGACGAGCACCTGCTGCTGTGTGACTCGTGCGACCGCGGCTTCCATACGCACTGCGTGGGGCTGAGCGCGGTGCCGCCGGAAGGTGAGGAGTGGCACTGTCAGGAGTGCCGGGAGGAGCGCGAGGTGCTGCGCCAGGCCTCGGCAGCACGCGACGCACGCAGAGCGGCGCACCAAGGTGGGTGTGGGCGTGTGGGGGTGATGGTGTGGCCGCATGCACCAGGGCGGGGCAGGCGTGTGGCTGCACCTATGTGCCAAAGGGGGCGTGCGACTGCCTGCCGGCAGCACGGTGGGCGCATCTGGCATGGTTGGCCTGAGGTTGCATGCACCAAAGAAGACGTGTGATTTTGCATGTAGCACGGCAAGCCTGAGGTTGAGTGCAGATTGCATGCACTTGCATGCACCAAGGGAGGCCTGAGGCAAGGCATTGCCAGCATGCACATGCATGAATGTTATCGTGCATGGACGCGACTCGGGCCGGGTTTGGTTGCACCCATGTAGAGTTCATGCTCTTGGCTTGTTGCGTGCTTGACACATGCACTGTGCCCGATGCACTGCTGTGATGGATACGGCTGCTGTAATTTGCGTGCGGTGCACAGGGCGCGCCAGGTCACGAGCTCAGCGGGAGCAGGCCGGGGCTGAGCAGGGGGAGCCCCCACGGCGGCGGCGGCGACAGCCTGCAGGCGCGCAGCAGCCCCGTGGGGGCAGCGATGACGAGGAGGACGAGGCAATCGTGATTGTCAGCAGCGATGACGATGATGATCAGCCTGCGGGTGAGCTTATGGTCCATGCATGCCGAGCCGGGGTTCGCGTATTGCTGCGTGTGGCGCGTGACAAGCTGCCGATTGACAGCTGACAGCTGACCTCCCATGCATTGACGCAAGCTCTGCTGCTCTGCTGCTCTGCATTTTTTCCCGACAGCAAGCCTGTGCAAATCAGGCTGCTGTAGGATGCATGTTGACCGGTGAATGCAATGCCCTTGTCATGCCGCAACCAACCAATCATACGTGCAGGGCGCGCCGCTGCCTCGCCTGCAGCCACCCATGCCACGCGTGCGCGACGCGGCCGGCGGGCGGCAGCAGAGGCGGCGGCCCCCCGGGGGCGCAGCGGTGGCCGTAGCACCAGCAGCACCAGCAGGCGTGGCCGCCGTGGCGCGTCCAGCAGCGCTGCGCCTGGCCGGGGCGGGCGGCGCAGTACGCGGGGTCGCGGGGGCCGCCGCGGGTCCGCTGCTACTGCGCGTGCGGGCGGCGACGACTTCGGCGATGATGATGAGGATTTTGTGCTCAGTGGCGATGATGATGATGATGATGATAATGATTCGCACGCTGCTGCTGGGGAAGATGCCGACAGCGACGCAGACGTCATCGTGACCGGGGTGGGGTCCAGCCCCCGAGCCCGCTCCCGCCGGTTGGCACCCGCTGATGATTACTTTGGCAGTGACAGCGACGACACGGAAGGGGGGCACCTGAACGACCGGCGCGTTGGTGAGGAGGGTGATCAGGAGGGGAATGGGGATAGCGCAGCTGAGGAGGATGAGGAGGATGACGTGCCACTGCTGGTGGCTGCCCGTGTGCGCCAGCTCAATGGCGCCATGCGCACGGCGCGCATGCGCGCAGCGCTGGCGGCCGCCGCACGGCGGCACCGGCAAGAGGCTGAGGATCGCCTGGTCACCGCTGCGGCGCGGCGCGTGGGCGAGGTCCCCAGCTCCTCCCTCCCCGCCTCCTCCTCACACGCCCGCCTGCGCCTGGGGGACGGCGGCGTGCTGGAGGGCCAGCTGGCCGAGGCCCCACTGTCGGTGCGCCGTACAGTGGCCATCGTGCGGCGGTACGCAGATGAGCGGCGCGTCGGCCAGCTGCGCGACGAATGGCATGCGCTGCGGGCAGCTGCTGAGGCGGAGCAGGCGGCGGCGGCGGCAGCAGCTGCCGGCGTTGCTGCTGGCCCAGGCGCGGCGGCTGCAGGGCCAGGACAGCCGAGCCAGGCTCGTCGGGTGCAGTTGGTCGCACCGGCGAGGCTCCCGGCCCAAGCAGGCAGCAGCCACCCGAATGGCAGCGCGTACGTAGGAGCCTACGGCAGCTTGAGCGATGCTGGCCCTCACAACCGCGGCGACAGCGACGTCAGCAGCAGCAGTGCGAGGGCGCGTGCGTTGAGGGCGCTGCAAGCGGAGCGGGCCCGAGCAGGCGTCGGCGCCGGCAGAGCGCCGCTCACGTCAGACGATGACCCGATGGTTGCTGACGCGTGGAATGCACTGGATCAGCTACGAGGCTCGGGTTCCAGAGGCAACGGCACAGAACTAGCAGGACGGGATGGTGATGCTGTCGCCGGCGGCGGTGGCATTCGCAGCAGCGACAATTCATTGCAATGGAGGAGCGCGCTGCCTCCTCGGGCGGAGCGCCCGATCAGTGCGGCACATGCGCTGCTGGCTGCAGGGCAGACGCCGCTCGGCCGTCCCGCCAGCAGCACCACCGCCACCGCCAGGACCCAGCTGGGCAATCCCGCCCACCCGCCCACCACGGGCGGTGGTGCGGCCTCTGCTGCCATCCGGCGGGCTGCCGCTGCTGCTACGGCAGCGGTACGGACAGGTGGTGGGGCGGGGTCCCGGCCAGGGCTGCCACGTGGCGCCGAGCAGCGGCCCAACACTGCGCGTCAGCTGCTGCAGCAGCACCTGTACGGTCAGGGCCTTCCGCAGACGACCGACCTCTCCCAACGCACCGCAGAGTCTCTTCGCCAAGTGTGGGCGAGCCGTGGCAGCAGCAGCAGCAGCGCCGCTGCCGCCGTGCAGCAGCGGCCGCCGGCGGAACGTCAAGCAGCGGGGCCGGCCGCCAACGCGCAACGGCACAGGATGGGAGCGGGCAGCTTGTCGGCATCGGGCAGCGACTCGCCTCAGCAGCGGCGGTCGGTGCCCCGCCAGCCACAGCAGCAGCAGCAGCAGCAGCAGCAGCAGCAGCAGCAGGAGGATGAGGAGCAGGGCGAGTGGCCGCGACGCGATCAGCGCAAGCGGCAAGATCAGGAGCAGCAGCGGCTGCCGGAGCATGCGCCTCAGCAGCAGCATGAGCCGAAGCAGCCACAGGGCAGGCAGGAGCCACAAGGGCAGCTGCAGCAGCTCGCTCGGCACGCTGAGCAGCACCGGCAGCTGTGGGCTGCGGCCATGCCGCGTGTGGGCAACGTGTCCAGTGCGGGTGACGCACCGGATGTGTCTGGATTCGGCTGGGATGCTCAATCAAACAACACAGACGCTGCTGAGTTGCATGCTCAGCCCGCATCGGCGACGCACGTGTTGCCGTTGGAGCTGCCACCGCCGCCCACAGCGCTGGCCCCTTCGCATCCTGACACGCCTGCGCCTCCGCTGCCGCCCTTGCAATCGGCGCCACAGCCGGGGGTCGTCAGCGCACTTCAGGCGACCTTGCCTGAGGCGGTGATTCCATCACCACCGCAGTCCATGCCTGCCCTGCAGCCGCACATGCCCCCTTTCATCTTTCCGCCAACGACCTTCCCTTACCCCACGACGCTGGCCCCGCCTATGTCAGCGTACATGCCAATGATGCTCCCTCTGCTGCCGCCACCGCCGATGCCTTATACGGTCACGACTCTGCCGCAACCGCCCCTGCCACAGTCGCCGCCCCCGCCTGAGCAACCGCCCCTGCCGCGGCAACCGCCGCTGCCAGCGCGTGCACACCCACCGCAGGAGCTGGAGCAGCCGCCCTCGCCAGAGCACCCGCCGCTGCCAAAACAACCGCCGCTGCCAGCGCATGCACACCCACCTGGGGAGCTGCCCTCGCCGGAGGAACCGCCGCTGCCCGTGCTGCAGCTGCCGCCCCTGCCAGAGCAGCCGTCGCTGCCAGTGCAAGCACCTCTCCCTCATGACCAGGCGCAGCTGCTCGCGCCGCCTCAGGTACCGGTGATGCAGCAGGCTCCGCCGCAACTGTCAGCGCCGCCCTCGCCACTCCTGTCCCCGCCCCTGCCGCAGTCGCCGCCACCACAGAGCACCAGCGCCCCAGCAGCAGTGCCAGCCAACCCTCTGGATCCATGCAGCGGCCGTGATGAGACAATCGCTCCCGGCCCTGAGCCAACGCCTACAGCTGAAGCGCCAGGCGGTCCATCCGCTTGCCTGCAAGGCTACCAGGAGGACCTGCATGCTGACGCCATCCATGCTGACATCATGCACGCTGACGTTCTGCAACCTGACGTCATGCCCGACCCTCGCAGCAAGCCAGCGGTGGTTGAGGAGGCGCTACCGCAGCCGCGGTCTCCGCAGCAAGCCACTGCCGCAGCCCCACCAATAACCGACGAGCCTCCGGTCGCAGCACAGCACAAACCGAAAGCTCCTGGACATCATCAGCAGGCCAGCATCTCCCGGGGCCCTCAGCATGCGGCGCTGGACCGTCCGCGATCTCCGCCGCAGTCTCCATCGCCGTCTGAGCAATCTGAGCCTGGCAGCCCTGGCAGGTGGGCGATGTGGGATGGGGAAAACCCCGACGTGTTTCTCCCCGCCGACGGCCACCACATCGAAGGCCACCAGCCTGCGCAGGAGCCTCATCAGCATCGGCATTGGCATCGGCATCGGCATGACCGCAAGCGGGCGCATCGGCATCGGCACCGTCGCGGAAGGGATGACGACATGGATGAGGACGGGCCTCGGGATGGGGATCTTGGTGGGAACGTGCGCGTGGTGCAGAAGGATAGGAAACATCACAAGCAGAAGCGCCATAAGGAGCGCGGCGAAAAGCATGAGCGTAAGCGTAAGCGGGAGGACCGGGACACTACGCGTGAGGCGCGCCTCAAGGTGCGCAAGGCGCGCACCAAGCACGACAAGAAGGCGAAGCACCACCGCAGCGAGAAGGACAAGAAACGCCGCAGCGAGCGTCACCGAAAGGAGCGCAGGGAGCGCCGTTCGTGCACCCACGCGACCCACACCATCGCCCCGACAGCCCTGAATGTTGATCGTGCCCAGCTGCTGGCAATGGAGGGTCATGAGCAGGCAGGCAGCCGCCTCGTACCCGTCCCGCCGTGCGGCCTCGACCCTGGCGGCAATAAACCGGCTGCCTGCACCAGCCCCCCCCCTGGCCACAGCATGGGGGAGCAAGACCACCACCATGGCATCGCTCCCCACCATGACGAGCGCTGCCCAGCCGCCCCTACTGAGCATCACCCCGCGCCCCTTCAGCCTAAGGGGAGCGCGTGCAGTGCATGTGTGGGCCAAGGGGACAGCGACGAATGCGGACCGACCACGTGCGCTGCCCTTGGCAACGGTGTGGGCGATGTGCGCAACGGTGGGTGTGGTGAGCCGCATGGGGAGGGCGACCAGCACGATCTCCTCCGCCCAGTACCCCCGCACAGCCAGCCCGCTGCCGGCCCTTCTAATGTACCACCACCACCAGCGGTTGCGCAGACAGCTGCTGCAGGGGAGGCAGCGGGGCCGCAGCTGCCGTTGCTGTCGCTGCCGCCCCTGCCCCCGCAGCCGCTGCCACAATCACCCGACCACCCAGCAGCACCCGACACGGCGAACGGAAGCACAGCTGCATGCAAACACGTCAGCCCTGTGAGCCAGAACGTCGCACACAGCGCCCATGTGCCTGCTGCGCGCAACGGCCACGCGACAGCCGCCACAGTCGCCGTGCGGATGAGGGACGGGAGCGAGGACGGGGAGATCGTGCCTAGCACCGGCTCCGGAACCGCCCCGGACAGCAGGCCATCGCCGCAGCGTGGATTGGGTATGCCCTCCGGTCGTCCTCTGGTCCACCGAAGCTCTGCGGAGGGGCGCGTCAAGGTGGATAAAGCGGCGGTGGCGGACGTCGTGCGTGTGGCGCTCAAGCCGCTGTACGCGCAGGGCCTGCTGGACCGGGAGCAGTTCAAGGCGGTGGCGCAGCGCGCCACGCACGCGCTGTGCGGCGAGATAGGCGCGGGCGCGCTGAGCCTGGCGGCGCTGGCGGTGAGCCCTGCGCTGGTGCGTGCCGCCACAGACGACGCGCTGCGCGCTACGCAGGGCACTGCGCACCTCGCGGGCACCCGCTAGCACCGCGCGTGAGCTGCATGACCTGCATGATACGTGCACCCTCTGCAGTCCAGCCAGCCGCATCCCTGAGGTCCGGATCCCTCTCCAGCAGCGCAAGGTGGATGTAAGCGGATTGGCGGTTATAATTGATGTATTATGGGCTGTGAGATGGAATGGGCATGGAGGTAGGACGATTCGCGATGCGCCCGCTGATCCGATCGATTAGCTCCCCCTCAGACAAGCCTGTGTGTGTGAGGTGTGTGGGGGGGGGAGGGGAGGCGCATGCTGTAGGCCGGCACCTCATGCTTGGTGCTGCCTAGCGCCGCTGCCTGTTGCAACTGCTGTCAACAACAAACGCTGCTTGCTCAGTAAAAACAACGCGACAACCGACAACAATATGCATGTCCCCTTGCGTTCTCCTTGGATCATGGTGCAGGGTGGTTGTACATACGGACGGCAAGCACGTACGCAGTCAGGCCCGTGCCATTATGCTCAGGCCTGCCTGCTGATGTTTAGCAGCGTACTGATCTGCTTTGTGTGAGCGTGCTAAATGTTTCATTCAATTCATCTGCAACCATACTACCGCCCGCACAGCGCAGCACCAGCACAGCATGGCCTGTCAGTGTACATTGACAGGCACACGCCCAAACCCCAAGAACCAAACCATAGCTCTTTTGGATATCACGTTGCGTTGTGCTCACTGGTGTTGAAAGCCCGTGCTTGCCAGCTATGCAATGCATTATGCGCGCACTAACAGGCAATGCTTGCTAGACAGCACCCTTAGCCATGCCGATGGCTTATCCGGCTCCGTCTGTCAACCAAACCAAATTTGTGCAGCGTACCTGCATGGTTGCATGTTGATGCAGCACGCGTTGGGCCTGCCGTTACGATCAATGCTGTGCTCATACAATGTGTTTTGCACCCGCATGCAGGCACCTCCAGCAGTAGCCCCGGCGATTTTGTGACCGTGTTGCAGGGGTTCAGCCGTGCTGTTGGTGTCGTCCATCCACTGCTTGTCTTGTGCGCTCTGTAACCCAGTCCCTGAGCCAGGCTATTGAAGGGAGTGTGGCTGCGGAACCACTGCAGAAGTTGTCCTTCCTTGTCGCCTCTGGTGCCCTGGCCATCAATTGCAGCACTGCTTACAGCCAACTGGCTCTGTGGAAAGCCTCACGCTTGACAAATTACAAAAGCCTTGTGTGCATGCAGCAGCTTGGACGGCATGCGTAGAGAGCGCGACCGCATGACCGAACGAGTGTTGAGCGATAAATGCAGCTTGTGGAGATAACGTATGAGCAGTGCTGTGCTCAGGATGGTGCGAGTCGCGGCTCGGCATTGACAGCCGCTATGGAGTGCTGTGTGTGGGGTGCTGGCGAAGACTGGTGGTGTGAGGTGTGAACGCATGCGCGCTTGCAGGTGTACGGAGCAGTGAGTACGTTGATGGCTGCTGCATGTGCAACAAGGAAGTCGATACTCGATAGGCGATAGCAGTTATGCTGAGGAAAAAGTGCATGCCACATTAACAATCAATCAGCCGCAAAGAGGGTTGGAAAGCATCAATCACTTGCGGGGCACGGACTCCAGCGATCTGGGTGGGCAGCAACAGTACGTCGTGATGGGCGCTGCACCATACTCCTGGCAGCGGAAACACGCTCCATACAGGATGTCGCAGGCATGCAGGCCGTTGCCTCGGCCGTGACCCACAACCGGACACAGTATCTTGCCCGGCCTCCTGTGCGTGCTCGGTAATAATGTGGCCGCTTGAGCGCAGTCTGGAGTGGGAGAGTGGGAGGTGTAGGTGTGCTGGCCTAAGGCCAGAGAGTGCACATAGTAGGCACTCCTTTATGCATCAGTGCATGCAGCCAGCAGGAAGGACAACAGGACAGGCCGGTGCACGGCCTTGGCCACACCCAGTACCCATGCGCAATGTGCATGGAAACGCGGTGCATAGCAGGAGGCCAAGTGGTCATTGCTGCGGCTGGCTTGGCTGTCCCAGGGGAGGAGCGGCGCCGGATACAAACGTGTTGGGAGCTGTGATACCCGCCGCAACGCCCAGGTGCAGCGGTGCGACCATGGGCAAGGAGCCGGCAGAGGCAGGGCGCGTTGATGTTGGGTCGAGCAGCTGCACGCCCTGCTGCGCAGGCGGGAAGCCGTTGCCGAGCTGAGGCAGGTGCTGCGGGAACGTGTGGTGCTGTGGCAGCACCGTTTGTTGCACTGGCGGGTGGAGGAAGGGCAGGTTGAGTGCGCCCTGCAAGCCTGCGTACTGCTGGCGTGCGGCGAGCACGGCCTCAAGGCGTGGCGCGACGCGTGCGATGCACGCTTGGTCCTGCTGTTGGAAGTGCTGCCGTACGCTCACCCAGTGTTGGTTGAACTGCAGAAGAGCTACCTGCGCAACAAAAGATAAGTGTTGCACCAGGGCTCTGAGTGAAGGGCGACCTGCTCGACAAATCGTGGAACGTATTGTCATGCAACTATACCATGGCTCCGGTCGTTACAAAGGTTATTTCACCCAGCTCATCTTCTTCCAGTATCAGGCTCCCGTGCCCAGTGGCTGCTCCTTAACCTTGCCGCCAAGCACGCTGGCAACAACAACACCATACCGTCAAACACTTTGAGGCTGACATATAGGAAGCCAATAAGCCTGCTCTTGATTGCCTTACCTCAGGGTCATCATAGTGCGGGCTACCCATCACTGGTGCCGGCAATTCCGCTTTTGGAGGGAAAGGCTCCAGTGCAGGCACCGTGGGCACCTGCCACGAGAACAAACTATGGCACCTGAGACACTGGAAATGCCAACAACCCCAGCGCTGCAGAATTGCAGCTAAAGCGATGACACGAGACGTGGACGAGGCTGTTGGCTGTTAACTTCCGCGCTCAAAACGACGGATGGCCGGTCCTATGCAACCAAAACCAGGGCAGCACACCTGCTCTGGAGGCATCATCTGATCCAAGTCTGGGTTGTTTTGAACCCAGCTGCGGCAGAGTTCATATAGGGAGTAGTGGGCGCCCTCAGGCGGAAGCAGCACCTGCAGACCAGAACAGAGGCGCCCAACAACACAACGTCTACAGATGTGACCAAAGTCGCCGTCAACAGTCCTCCTCTGCTCAGGAAACACATGCCATCCTTCCAGACACGAGTAACAACAGGACGGACCTTCCGGTCGAGAATTGATACGACGGGGCCTTCCAAAACGTTGGGCACCGGCAGCGGAATGCTCGTTGGCCAGGTTGGGAGCAGTGGAGGCACACTGCAGCCAGGAGTGCAGGTACACCAGTTTCACCAACGCGCGTTAAGGATGTTGATGGCATGTTAAGGACTGCCGGTAAAACTGTTGTGGGCATACCTGAGGGGATCCCCCAGAGGCTGCCCCTGCTGCTGCTGCCCAAACGACGGGCCTTGCTGCATCTGCCCCAGCTTCCTGACGCCGACAAGACACAGACACACAGTGCGTGCCACTCTTGATGCGACTTATGGCCGAGGCAACGTGCCTTGATTATCGGTTGTCAAGCAGTGGAAGATGGGCTGCGTGTGCCTATCAGTTGTTGAAGTGTATATGACAGGCCTGTACAGACGGGCTGGCAGAGCGAGCAGTGCAGGCCAAGCATCTTGAGGTCGCCTCGACAGGATTTTGGCGGTCGCTTGACGCCATACGCGCATCGCACTCATCGGTCATTCTTGGCGCATCATGGTCTGTATTATGTAAGGATGAGCTTGTCGCTTTGAGCTTAATCGTGTGCCGTGCGCATGAGCGCATGACGCCCACCGACGCGCGCACACAGCAGCAGCAGCAGCAGTGCGTAGATAGATGCACAGCTTGCCTTGGGGTCCACAAGCGGGGACAGGTCGCCCTTCATACTGCGCCACCACCATTGGGCTTGCCACATGAGGTCGACTTGGCACTCATGACCAGGTGCATGCGCATGCTCACTGGCACGCTTTGCACGCGTTTGGGCGTGCGTTTGTCGTACCTCATGACTGAACCGGTTGTGCAAGTACAGAAGTTAAATCGCCCCACCAAGACGGCAACCATAACAGCATGCAGCATTGAGGGACACAGTGGCACGTACGTGCACAACAGCAGGTACCATGCGGAGGGTGTTGCTGCAATGCGCAGGTGTGCACACGTAGCACAGGGGTCAAATACATTCATCAAGGCTAATGCAGCATGAAAATCAAAGATCAGAAGCTGAGCTATCTGAAATGTAGCCTTGGTGCAGGCAGGAAGCATTCGAGCTCCAGAGCGCACATACCGGCTTTGGCATGCCATGCGCGCGCCCGCGCTGCAGGTGTGCAATCCAATCTTAGGCTCAATGCAGACTGCGCCCTGACGCAGAATACCCATGCTGCTGGTGACTTTCTACTTACAGCCATTGGTGGCGCTGTTCACCAGCTCTCAGGTGCAGGTGCGCTCTAGGTGCGCCGCTTGGGTTGGTCCAGTGCAGCCGCGTGTTACGGTCATGGTGGGGTGCAAGATGTGCGTATCAATTTGACGGTGCTAGCCACAGACCGAGAATGTGATGGAGCTGTCCGCGTTTGCATTCATGTACTATGGAGTATGTAGAGTTTTGCCCCGCTTGCTGTCGCTGGCGATATGAGCATGTGACAGTCATCCTGCGCATCCTGGCTTGTCCAAAGATATGTCACCCCGATGTTGCTATGCATATGATGGGCCAAACCACAACGCAGGAATCAGGAAGTTCAGCAGGGATAGGCAGTGCGTTGCTTCGTTGCAGGGAGGCAGTTGGGGAGGCAGGGAGGGCTTGCTGATGACTCTTTCTGAACACCATGCACAAGGCAGGGTGTACACTTGTTGAGTGGAGGTGCAAAGGGCTGGGGTGTCAAGGCTCCTCCTCGTCAGCCAGGAACTTTCACAACACCACGCCAGACCGCGGAATCGGCACACAGTGCCCTTCCGAATGGCATACACGCTCTCGGACTCTGAAACAGATACAGGAGAGGCTGTAAATGTGGCTGAAAACTACAGCCAGAATGGCAACGCAGCAACAAGAACGAGGGCCATTCGCACCCAAGGACAGCCTGTCACATACCTGGGCACCTGCGAGAACGTGTGCACCGCACACACACTGGAAAACTCAACCGAAATCTCTGCACTGCAATGTGGCTGACTGGCTGTAAACTGTATGACTAGTCAAACACACACTGCATGGTGGTGAGTTGTGGAACTAGATGCTGCCCACACTGCCGTCGTCCAACATCGCAAGTTCGCAACGTTCCCATCCAGTGTCGAGTCCATCGAATACCATGGTCTATGTCATAGTCTATGGTGCAACAGGTTTGGCCTGACAACTGTCATGCACTTACGTGCCTGACACCTGATCAGCCCAAACGGCGGGCTCTGAAGCTGGAGCGCCTCGGAAGTGCTTGACAGTGCAGCTTGAGTGTCTTTTGATGTCAGATGTGTGCTTCAAACTGATTTCGGCGTCGCAGTTGTTGTGCTTTTATGTGATGTCCTCCGTTCGCTGGACTGCATGTCTGCATGTCACACGGCACGCCAACTGCTGGACAAGCCCATCGCACCAGAATGACACAGGGCCGTAAATTCATAAACGCGTTCACCTACTCTGTTATGACTTAGATAGCATTTCAAGATTGACTCAAAGCAGACTGCACCTGTGTATCTGTTCACACCACTACGAGGCCAGGTGCTTTTGGAGGGTGTGCGATGGAGCAAAAGGGGTGACAAGAGCCATGCTGGCTGCGTTATACAGGATGCGAAACCAACTGCTTTCGCTGCTCCTGGCCAGCCTTCAGCTATGCGTGCTTGGAGGGCTGGTCCCAAGCCCTCCACCGGGACGTGCCGAAACACTTCTGTCCCCTGCAGCGCAGCAGCTGAAGCAAATTACACTGCAAGCGGCCAAGGGGCAGCAAGGCTGTGTGAAGATAGCCAAGGTGAGCTTGTGGGTTGCACTTCACTGCGTCTGGACCAAGGGGCTAGCCTCGGTCGTTTTGCTGCCCAAGATTGCTAACAGCAGCGCGCCTTAAGCACGAGCACTCCAGCCAGGCCAGGCAGTGATGCAACAGATATATGTATTTTTTAGCTGAAGACCAATATCTGAACTGTTGCTGAACAACTTGCGTCGACTTCTTTGCTGCCAACAACGTAAAGTTCGAACCATCAACCCCCTTGCCACTGGTAACTGATTGCATCATACTGTATCTGCTGCTTGGTTTAATCATGGGTTGGCTGCCTGGGGTCAGTGTCATCTGTATCCCACCGTCTGCTACGGTCCCGCAAGGCCATATTGTTTATGCTCGCAACACTAGCAGCACGGTGAAACGCCGAGGTGCACTGCCGGTGCTGCTGCAACCTTCATCAACTGCAGCTTCTCACCATATGAAAGTGACCGCCTTGCATCGGCGCTCAGATGCTTTGTTGTGTGACCAAGGCCTGCTTGACTATGCTCCATGCCCAGGTTAATCGCACGACTGTGCTCGACATCAACTTCCGGATTTGCGCTACGGACCTGCTGGTAGCTGCTGTTGGCAGTCTCAGCTTGCCAACGCTAAGAACAGCACAGGAGACCACTTTCGGGCGGCACGTGGCGCTGGCCAGCTGGGACGAGCGTGACTTTCTGCGCACGTGCATCGTCTGCAACATAACGCAGCTTAAGGGCAGTCGGCTATCAGTGGAGACAGTCGACAAGCGGATATACCACAACACATTGCAACGGAACTGGTTTCTACGAGGCATCAAGCGGCGTGCCTGGGGGTGTGCGCAGCAGCGCATCGCGGCAGCGTACAGCGACGCCGTGGTGCTTAGCGCCAAGCTCAACCCAAAGTGGCTGGTGCTTGCAGATGCAGATACCTCAATAGACCCGCTGGCTCTTGCTCTTTATCTGAAGGAGAAGGACTACACCAAGCCTTTCTATGGGGGCTACGGTTACGGTAAGCACGAGGATGCGACGCAAGCGAGGGGTGTGCTCTGAGGGGGGGGCGCAGGGCAAAACGAGGGAGGAGACAAGGAGGGAATGACGATGGCAGCTCGCCACGATAGTACCGTAGCAATGCAGGGCGCAAGGTCGCGTCAGCTGACGTGGAAGCGGCAGGCAGGCGGGCGACCTGCTTGTGCTGCATGGGGGGCCGGAACGCAAGCATGCTAGCATTCAGCACTGAAGCAAATGGTTTGTATGCCACAACGATCTGGGTCACGGCAGCGTATCGTGTGCACCCCATGCCCTGGCGTGCGCGTTCCTGGATCTTGCGGTTGTGCATGCACGCATTTTCCACCATTACGGTGCGATCCGCTGGTGCTTGCACACAACAAGGGTTGCCATCCTGATTGCGTGTTCCCTGCGCGCATGAGCGTATGCCATCGCATGAGACAACCTGTCCACATGCAACGCTCAACCACATGCGCACACTGACCCGCTCCTCCCCCGACCCCAAGCGAGGCTGTTGTGTGCAGGCTGCAACGCGTGCACGCTCCCTCCCTGCCTGCCTGACTCCCCGCCCACGCGTCCACCAACCCGCGCATCGCGCCGCGCTGCTTGTGTCATGTGGCCGTCGCGTGTCGCAGACTGGTTCATCGGCGGCGGCGGCGGCGTGGTGCTGAGCCAGTTCTTGCTGCGCGCGTTGCGCACCAACATGTCCTCCCTGGAGTATGCATGGGAGGTGATGCCGCGCAACGCGTCAGCCGCCAAGCGCCCCGGCAGCAAGGCGCCCGGCAAGAACGACGTGGACGTGCAGTGGAACGAGGTGGTGCACAGCACGGTGAGGCGGAGGGAGGCGGGGCGGTCTCTCAGTCTGGGACCGAGGGGGCCAGGCAGGGGGCCAGGATGGCAGCTAAGGGGGTGGTGCATGCAGTGGGGCTGCAGGTTCGTGTGCCTCACCCAAGGGATGGGGATGGTGACGAGTGCAGGGAGGGGCGCCATGCAGCGGAGCGCTGCATCACAGGCGGCTGCTAGCCGCGTGTGCGCGGTGTGCGGCGTACTGCTGCTGGCAGCGCGGCATCCAGCTCCACGTAGCTCTTCGGGCAGCGCGTCGGGCGCAGGTCCAGCAAGCAGCAGCACCTGAGCGGGGCGAATCGCGCCGCAGACGCCCTGGACCGCTCACACCTGCTTGCTTTTCCGCTCATTCAATCACGGGACCATTCGGCCTTGCGCTGGCCTTGTGTCGCCAACTGATACGTGGGATTGTGGGCCCGACCTCCCTGCCCTTTCAGCAGGAAGACCTTCCTGCCAAGGAAGGTCTCCCACCAAGGAACCTTGTCACTCATCAGTCACCTTGTTGCGTGTTGCTGCATGGCGCATGCAGGAGCCCTTCATCCAGAAGTGTACGGAGGAGATGTTCGGGGGGCCCAAGTGCCTCTTCCACAGCGACTGGACCATCGCAAAGTGCCTGCAGGCCGCCGGCTACGGCGTCACGCACGACAACAAGGACCGCTTCAGGATGGAGGCACCCGCCATGTGCTACAACTCCACCAAGATCATCACATGCCACCACATGTCCGCGGAGCTGCAGATGAAGCGCTACCTCAAGCTCCAGGGGCTACACAAGCTCGCCGCCAAGACGGGCGTCGACGTCGGCGTGTCGCGGTTTGGCAGCGATAATGACGCGGTGGATGCTGGCAGCTCTACCTCCCGGTCCCGGTCACGCACAGCTGGCGGCGTGGGCGCGGCGGCGGGGGCGAGCAGCAGGGCGCGTGTGGGGCCGGGGGCAGCGGCGGCCAGCAGGGCCGGCGCGACCCGCAGCGCCGGAACGACACGCTCCGCCGGAACGACGCTTGCAGGGATACGGCCTTGAGCCAACGCTTACCGACCCTCTGGACGTATCATGCGCGGAGCATTGAGCAGCAGCAGCAGCGGCAGCAGCAGCGGCAGGATGAGTGGATTGGACGTGTTGGTATCTCGCCCTGTCTGGAACCAGCAGTGGCGGCTGGTGCATGCGGCAGCTGGCTGTGCAGTCTTGATGCCAGCAATGCGTTGTATTGTGTAGAGGCTGTACTGCGCGCGAAAAGCACCTGATGGGCAGGTAGAATTGTAGGGTATATACAGGCTGTGGGGATTGATGCTTTAGGTCAATGTGTGTCACTGTTGTAATTGACCAAACTGTTCCGCCCTCTGTGGCTTCGTCTCGGCAGCTTGCTGTGGCTCTAGGTGCAGCCACATCTCTTGTTTGACACTCTCTCTCTCCCTCTCTGTCCCTCCCAATTCGTTTGTCTGCCGCAGCCCTAGCACCGCTGTACCTCTGTCTCTATTCGGCCCTCTTCCTCTCAATGTGCTGTTGTGTGTGTGTGTGGGTGGGTAAGTGCGTGAGAGTTGGTCAATGGAAGTATGGAATGCGGCGGCGCGGTTTCCCCTGACGCGCAAGCAATTGTGTTGTGTATGCCACCATGGCTGTGTCCCATGCATCCGCCATGCCCCTGTGCTCCGGGGCGCCTCACGCCTTGCGCCTTGAGGTGCTCCTGACACGTGGCTGCAGCGGCATGACGAGTGCACCACCTCCTGCCCTGGCAGGTGCACCAGGTGTTGACAATGGCTTGCTGTTGCAAACGGCAATGCTGGATTGCGCAAGTGGCCTGCCGGCCGGTCCGTCTCTGTTGCCGCTCGCCCAACTCGTGCTACTGTTTCTATGACGGGAAGGGCACTGTTGGTGCTCTCTCTCGACGTGTTTGCTTGTTGACCGTGCAAGGAGTGCAGGGGGTAATTGCACGTACCGTAATCCACGATTGCTAACGATAGTCCTACATTGCAGGCACTGCTCGATCGGTCCCCGAAGCACTGGCTGCTGGACCCCACTCCAACAAAGCATGATTGCAAGGTGTAGGCACAAGGTCGGGACGAGTAGTGGCATCAAGGCGGGACGAGTTACAGCAGTTGCGCGCGTCCGCGTGTGTTATTGTATCCAATGGTGTCGTCACTTCCCAGTTTGGCGTGCGTTAGGACATGCGCTGTAGTAATGCTGACATGCCACTCGGGCCAACCAACCACAGGTGGTGCCCAGCGGCGGGCCACATACTACCCCATCCCCCAAAGTGTTTTGCTATGACGGCCCCAGCCACGCCACGGCTTGTGCTGATCCTGTCAAGGTCAGCGCAGCACTCTGGGGTGACTCGCCGCGCTCTTGCACGCATTGTGCATGCACCTCTAACCCGCTCGTGCGCGCGCGGGCTGCGGCAATGCTCCGCCTGCCATCGCCTCTCACCCTTCTTTTCCGCCATGGGATTCTATGCGCGTGCGCGTGCGTTTCATTGCCATTGCCATTGCTTGTCCCTCCGTACGTATGCCCCTCCGTGCGTACAAAAGAAGAGCGGGCGTGAATCATCGCATTTCTGACCCGCGCAGACCAGACGCGTCCTGAGCTAGTCCAGGTATGATGAAGGCTTGCCTTTGCCTGTGCGTCCCGTTCGCCCATCACTTCCACTCATCACACACACCTCCACTCACCCTAGACTGCTGCGGCTGTTGGCGCGCCGTGCCAACCAACAGCTGCGATGCGCACGTGGCAGTGCGCCTGCGCTAAAAGGAGCTGCCTGCAAAGCAAGTAATTGATTCATGGAAGTACCATGTCTATCAATTGAAGGGAGGGGCACCTCGTGCGGTGCATGCGACTGGCGCCTGCATGAGACATCCACTCTCCGATTGTTTGGCCGCCGCTTTGCTTCATCGCACACCCATACCACATGCGCGTGCAACAGGCCGCACGAAGCTCTGCAGAGTGCTTCCACTGTCGCTCTCAAAGGCATGCCATGGTTCGACCAACTGCCGAACCCATGTACAGCACTGAATGCACCAATGGATGGATGACTGCCAGCACTTGCTCAAGGTCAAGGAGCCTCTGGATTGCCTTGCAGCGAGCGCTCCATGTGCTGCCTGGCGTGCATGTGGAAGTTATGGCCGCGTGGCATCCGATTGTAACACAAGGGAAGTGCTCCTGACAGCTTGTTCATTTGCCTCCAGAGTCCAGACCACAGTATGTGGCCTCATAGCAGTTGTCATAAAATATGCTGGCATTAACCGTACTGAGTACAAGCGGATGTGCTTTGGCTCACTTATCAACTTGGGGTTTTGTATCTGGGATAGAAGGCAAACCGTGCGTGACACCCCATGGCCACGCCAGGAGTACAGTAGCGTGTGTGCAGAGGCGCATGCAGTGCACACACATGCCCCCGATCAAGGGCACCCACAGCAAGGGAGCGGGATACGTGTCAGCGCTGGTGCCTAGACTGCTGGAGGCGTGGGCTGATGCTTGCAGCGGATTTGCATATACGGACCTCATGGGTATGTGCACGGACATGGCAAGTCCCTTGCAAAGAAACCATACCTGGAATATGCTATTCTGTTACGCAGAAAATGTATGTGTACATGGCAACAGACGTGTGGAGGGCGACCACGGGCGCACTTGATGACCACGCATGCGAGTGAGCCACACTCATTGATCAATCCGCATGGTGAAGCCAGGGACCCAACCAATATGCAGCGGCAATACAATGAGCCAACAATGAAGGCTAAAAAAGCCACAATGTGTGGTGTACCGGTGTCGCACGGAATGAGGTGCACGCATACAGCCGCAGTGGCGCTGCAAACACGCACGTCGGTGAGATTGGTAGCCTAAGTGCATCATACAGAGTCACAGACGCGGTAGATAAGCCGGCATGGACAACGAACGCTGCACAGCAGCATAGTAATCCAACCGATTGCAATCACAGCAGGAATCCCACGCAATATCCTACACGTATGAAAATTGTCAATGCACCGTACCGTATTGAATGAGTATGAAGGATGAATGCTGGATAAACGCACGCGTGCTCAGTGTGTGCGCACGTAGAAATGGCCACGATATGCGGTCGCCTCCACAACGCTGCTGCTTGCGATCTTCTTGCCTGCCAGAAAGGCATTCACCGCGCTCGCCATGACCTGCTGCACACC
Organism: Chlamydomonas asymmetrica; assembly: GCA_001662385.1. Taxonomy (NCBI): domain Eukaryota; kingdom Viridiplantae; phylum Chlorophyta; class Chlorophyceae; order Chlamydomonadales; family Chlamydomonadaceae; genus Chlamydomonas; species Chlamydomonas asymmetrica. The sequence continues at coordinate 28,034 of BDDA01000131.1, read as the reverse complement.
GGGCGTGTTGAATCCATCCTGGGCGGTCTTCTCAACGGTGGACTGCAGCAAGCGTGACGGACCCAGCAGTGTGGTGCAGATGTCCACACCCGCATCCCACTGAGGTGAGGTGCACCCAGCGGGGTGTGTGGGGTTGGGGTCGTCCAGGCCAAGGATGGCACCACACATGTGGTTGACAGTGGCGCTGAGGGTGGCGGGCTGATTGGGTCCGGCGATGTGTACACCCATGGCGATGTTGAGGGTGGTGCCGTAGGAGGTGGTGAAGTCTGTGTGGAGTATCAATGGACACGGGGCACACGCAAGGACCAACAGGTGTTTCAGCGCAACGTGGCGTGCACAGCGGATTGCAAGCATGCGCATGCAACATGGATGATGATTGATGCCATGCGGCAGCCCACTGCGGCGCCTGTGCACTGGCCAAACACATATAATCGTGCCACAGGGCCTCTGCACCGCTGGCCATTTGGAATGTGAGCATTGAGCAAGCAAAGCAAGGCATTGCACTTATGACGTCTTCCCATCCAGCCACCTCAGACTCCTGCCGTGAATGTGGTGCCAATATTGCCTGCTCACCCGGCACGCCGCCGTTAGTGATGACGTGATAGAATGGGTGGCCGATGGTGGTGTACTGGTTCCATGTGGCGAGGTACCCGCGTGTGAGGTGATGGCCCGGCTTGCCGGCATAGTAGTCCTCTGACGTGTCCGCACCGCGGCTGCACACCCACAACCTCATCATAAGCTTCTGGCTGTAGTCCGCAGTCACCATGAACTGGCTGGAGGGGCCAGTCGCATCCAGCGTGTCCAGGAACACCCATGCTGCACACATCAAGCAGGCGGCAGCCATAACGTACGTCAGCTTGAGGCGAGGGGGGAAGCGAGCAAAGGGAAGCAAAGGGGACGCAAAGGGGAAGCGAGCAAAGGGAGGAGGAGCAGGAAGCGAGGGCAGAGAATGACAAGCAGCAGAGTCAATCACAGGCACACACTGTCACACACCTTCGACGCCATCGTTGGTCGACCTATCTGTGGACGGCTCCTTGACGGTCAGCTTGAAGGGCAGCGGGGATACGATTGGTGTCTTGATGCCGCCCAGCGTGATGAAGCTCTTGTTATAAGATGTTGCTATCGGATGGATCCAACCGCTGTACGGTGCGAGCTGCAGGTTGCGCAGCTGCACCTTCATAGCATCAGGCGAGGTGTACACCAGCTGGGCGTTGAGGAAGGCGGCCAGGTCGTTGAGCGGGAAGGCGGCGTCACACACGATGTACCTGTTTGGCGGCAGGGGTGTCAAACAAACACCAAGCGGAGAGGGCAGAGCAGGCATGGGCGGAACATCAAGCATGCGCTGCGCAATGGTCCTGACGGCAGCCCTAACAAGCGCGCATGTTTTGGGAGCAGCGTGACTGTTAGGAAATTGGCATGGGATGTGTAATGTGGCAGCTACCAGCAGGTGATTGGCCTGGACGTATGCGCTGCGTGCCATGTTGCGGAGCAACTTACCTTGCGCGTTGCACAACCATGCAAATAGCACATGCAGCCCAATGCACTGTACCATGCAGTTGCGCACATCATGCATGCATGCGGGTGCATCTTCAGCTGTGCGGCGCTCATGAGGGTGCTCCCTGTCAGACATGGCGCCACTCACTCCCAGCTGGCGAATGCCATGTTGCTACCGAGGAGGATGCTGCCGGAAGGGGCGGTGATGGATTGAGGGCCCATGGTGCTTCCGCTGCATGGAGCGGGGCACTTGCCACCCTCAATCCAGGCAACAGCTGTCCAGGGGCCGGTGGTGTTGGTGGGGTCGATGGAGACTATGGCGCTGACGATGCGCGTGCCATCAGGGTTGACAGACAGCGTCTGGCCTGTGTATGTCTGTGTCAAAGGCGGTCCTCCTGCCGTGGCGGTGACATTGACCTTGAAGTCTGATGCCTCCTGAATTGCAGCACAGTTGACCACGGTAACGGTGGCCCAGACGCTGAACGGCTTGGGCACGACTGTGCCTATTGGGCCGCCACCAAGCACGGGCCGAACCGCTGCCCATGCGCTGCCCATTGCGGCTAGCATGAACAGCAGTCCTAGAGCAGAGCGCCACCAATTTCAGGTTGGCCATCTGCCGATTGTTCTGCGTAGGACAAGTTCCGTGGTGTCTACGTCAGACTGGCGGGAGAATGGCGGGAGATTCATTACTGGCAGGAGGCTTGACGTTAGCAGGCTTTTAAAGCGTGATGAACTGCCCTTGCTCTCAAGTGATGATAAGGGGATATATCACTGGTGGGCCCGCTTCCAGTCGGGCAGCTGACAAGTAGCTTAACACAATACGGCAGCCACAATGCAGCCACGGACCAAACTCCTGGCCCCGCCATCTTCCCGCTGTCGCCCCAAGTTCGCGACCCCGCGTTCGTGTTAAGGCGGGTTTAATAGACTCGGTCGGCCTTATCCGTCCCTGTCGCGATTGAAACAGCTGCATGCCCTGGCACTGGCACTTGGCAAACGTCTTCCATGTTGGTTGACAGGAGTCTGTAAAACAAAGCAGGTAGTGGACGAATGGCCAAACTGTTGGTGCCCTGGCATTGCTGCTCATCTTAGCCAGTGTGGATGCCCAGTGCACGGGCAGCGGTTGGGCCCGATGGCAGCCCAATAGTCCATCGTGGCCACGCCCTGAAGCGTCCGGGCCACAGTCACCGGGATCAACTTTGCAGCGTTTCACCAGGCCTCAGACTTCAAGGTCAACGTCGCCGCCATGGCAGGAGGGCCGTCTTTGACAGATGTTACAGGCCAGACGCTGTCTGTCAGCCCTGACGGCACACACACCGTCAACATGATGTCCTTCATTAACCCCACCAAACCACTGGCCCCTGGACAGCCGTTACCTGGATTGAGAGTGGCAAGTGCCCCGCTCCATGCAGCGGAAGCACCATGGGCCCTCAATCCAGCACCGCCCCTCATTGCACCATCGTTGGTGGCAACATGGCATTCGCTAGCTGCAAGTGAGTGGGCGCCATGTCTGATAGGGAGCACCCGCATGATCAGTGCACGGCTACAATTCCCATTGACATTGAACTGGAGGCGAATAAACCTCACCGCCCACCTCACCCGCCCACTTGCATGCACCGATCGTGTCATGGCAGTCGTCAATGCCATGCCCAATCGGAGCTTGCGATTCCGGCAGCGCCAGTCGGAGCAGGCATGCACTCATCGCTTTCAGCATGCTGTCGGGCTGCTAGTCTGACAGGCCTGGCAGGCGCATGATGATGAGTGAGAGTGGCTACCGTAGTGCTCACTGGCAGAGTTCATTAACGGGCAGGCGAGGTGACGCAGTGAGTGCGGGCGCTGAAAGCGCAGCAGCGTTCAAGAGGGGGTGGGCGGTGGGCAGTGTCGATGAAATACACTATGCAGCATGCTGCAACCTTCCCTGCCACATGCAATTTCTTCGCCGCATAAGAAATTAGTACAGAATACCGTATCATGTGGACAGTGCCATGCAACCGTCTATGCAGCAGTATGTGCTTGCAATCAGCCCACACATCCGCGTGCCGCTTGGATGCCCTGGCTGTACAATAATGCAGCGTCGGTATGGCGAAAGGCAGTGCGAATGCGATGGCATGCGACCCGTCCAGCCAAGAGACCCGACCATGCTGCACGCCCGCAGCCACCAGCGAACTGGCTGGTATGCATCTGCAGGCAGCACCAAGGCTGTCCCACAATCCATGCAGCAGGGTGCACATGCCGGCCACAATGCCAACGCACACCACCTCTGCACGTTGCTCTGTAAGCTCAAAACAGCGTCCTGTTGCAGCGTGCATGAGCACCAGCTGCATCAGCTGCGTATGTTTGGCAGGAAATGCATTGTCGCGCGCATGTCTGTGCGTACGGGCGGGGTTCTTCATGACACACATTTTGTTGCTGATGCCAGCAGGCTCCTCAGCAGTTAACCAAGCGCTAATGCCCGCATGGCCACCAGAACACCCTCTAGCACAACACACCCTCCCAGTACACAGGAGCGTTCCGTCATCTAGGCACACCATGCACCCGACCTGCCGCTGTCCTTCATACAAGCTACAGGCGGCAAAACCTTCACTTCGGCGCTCCGATCACTGGCGTGGATTCAGGTCTCACACCAGGCGCTGCACCGCCTGCGCTACGTCCCTGACCTTGCCAGCTTGCCAATTATGGCATGAGCATGGTATCCTGGTAGGCCACCAGGAATTCGCCCAGCAGGCCGCGGTCGGGGGACACGTTGGACATGCCATACACGGGCGCGCTGCCGCCCGAGACCTTGCCGGCGGCCGGCGTTGCCGCCAGCTCGTCGATGCAGGCGCGCATGTCGGCCAGCAGCGCCTCCACGCAGCCGGTGTTGGCGGGCGTGAAGCAGAAGTGCAGCGCGGGGGGGCGCTGCAGGGCGTTGAGGTGCCAGCCGGAGCGGGTGGAGAGGAGGTCGTTGAGGAGGTAGATGTTAAGGCCGCGGGCGGCTGGGGTGGTGCGGAAGGCCACCACGCTCATCTCGGGCTTGTCCATCACCTGCGCGGCACATTTATTCGTGGGAGCGCCACCGTTGCAGTGTTATCGCGTGCTGGTACGAGCAGGCAGACGGATGGAGTTGGAAATCACGGGCACGAGGGCGAGGGGAAGTCATGAACAGCGGTGCCAGCACGTGGCGCGTGTGCGAGCAACGGTGTGAGTTGATGGAGCGCACTATAACTCGATGCTTCGGTGGAAGGGGGCGGCAGTAGCGCCAGGGGGGCTCAGCTCGGGTGCTCATGTGTCAGCGCATATCCTCATAAACCGCGGCCACGTCCATACGCCACCCACATGTGTGTCGGCAACGTGCTGACATACGCGCTGTGGGCAGCGCCCCTTTGCTCGCCGCACCCACGCACCTCCAGCTCAGGCAGGCGCTGCTTGATGCCCGCGATGAAGGCATCCCTGGCGGTCATGATGTCGCGCGCGCTGGCCAGCAGCCCTTCCCGGCCCAGGTGCACCAGGCTGGCCCACGCGGTGGCGATAAGCGCACCGGGCCGGCTGCCCGCCATGCCCGGGGAGATGTACAGCCCGCCAGACCTGCGCACGAGCCGGCACAACACCGGGCACGACAACGGCAGGCATTAGGCATTAGGCATTAGCAATGCCGGTAGTGCATTACTATCAGCATGGTGCTACACACGCCGCGGCTGTGAGGATCATGCTAAGCGTGTGGCACAGCTGACGGTGTTCAAACGAGGGCCACGCCCTGTACTTCCCGCTCCTGCACAACACGGGAGGCTGCTGCACTGCCCCCCACAGACGCGTACGGAGCCATCTGTGCAGGCCGCGTCCAAAGCAGCTGTGCCTGCCCGCCCGCCGAACACATCACTAAAAACACAGGTCTCTGCAAAGTCGAAAGACAAAATATGGGGGCTGACGCCTGCCCGGGTTTTTTTGCATCTGACATAATTTGTTGAAATTGTAAAATCCTTTGAATTGTGCACCCATCACCGTGCACCCATCACCATGCACCCATCACCATGCACCCATCGCCATGCACCCATCACCATGCACCCATCGCCATGCACCCATCACCATGGAGCGGGCAGCATCCTGCCTGCATCCTCTCCCTCGGTGTGCTGTACATCTGCGATGCATCCGGGCACCAGCCCCACGGGCCTCCCCGACCCACCACTCTGTGATGGAGGTGTACTGGTGCTGGCGCAGCTCCGGCGTCGCGTACAGCACCACGGAGGTGCCCTTGTGGGACATCCCATACCTGCCGCATACGCGCGCGGCAGCATTTGAACAACGTGAGGCGGCGCACGGCGGTGTGGTACATCAGATTGGCACACCACATGCACAAATCCAGCATGGACAGGCCCGCTGCTACAGCAGTAATGTCACATGCAAGATGCATTTGCTGAGCATGCACTACACGTGAGCAGTCAACCACTGGTTCATTCACACTTGCCCCCATTCCCCCAACGCCCAGGTGCTCGGTTGGCCATTTGTGTACCACTTCCACCTCAACACCCCTGCCAACACAAGCATGGCCGGTCTGCATGCAGGCTAAACCCCGCTCCGCCAACGCACAACCAACCCACTTGTGCGTGTCGACGCTGATGGACGTCACGCCCGGCACCGAAAAGTCAAACGGCGGTACGGGGTAGCCCAGCTGCCGCACAAAGGGCAGCAGGTAGCCACCCAGGCAGCCGTCCACGTGCAGGCAGACGCGCCGCCGCCGCGCGAGGCGAGCGATGCCGGCCACATCGTCCACCACGCCGTGAGGGAAGCCCGGCGCCGACGCGACCACGATGGCGGTGTTGCGGTTGAGGTAGCGGGCCACGGTGCGTGCTGAGAGGCGCAGGTCGGCGCCCACCGGGACCACATGCAGCTTGATCCTGTTGAGATGCCCCAGTGGTCAGGTGCAAGTGTGCGACATAACTGACAGTACTTCATGCGTACCAGATGCCCACAACGGGGTACACACCTGCTCTCCTGTGCTGCTTGTGTGGGGAGAGCCCTGATGCACGGTCAAGCTAAGGAGTGCGAAGATGTGACTCAGGGGATGGAGGGGATGGCGATACGGGACCCACATTGCGCTGCATGCATGCATGCCGAGGAGGAGGAGGCGGCGCACGGAGCGGTGCTGCATGCCCATTTCCTGTCAGCCATGCGTGCAAAACACTGACTCTGGCATGCACAGCTGGGAGAGCCGAAACGCATGCAAGTGCAAACATGCTTGGTGTGCATCCATGCCAAGCGTGCTCTCCCGCGTGCTCACTTGAAGTACTCTGCCGCCTTCCAATAGGCGGCGTGAGCGCTGTGCGCGATGATCATCTCCGGTTCAGTGATGCCGCGCGTCACCCGCATGAAGTCTCGGGAGGCCTTCATGGCTGAAAGGATGCTCTCTGTGCCACCAGAGGTCATTGCCCCACATACGGTGGACAGGCCCTCAGGGCCACCGCCTGCGGGCGTGGGTGGTGCCAGTTGTCAGAGCAGCACCGGCAGGGAGCAGCACACAAGCACACCTGCTGGGGTAAGTACATCACAATCATCACCGTGTGCTTACCTAGGATTGAGGCTGTCATTGCGACCACCTCTGCTTCCATCTGACGCACTGTTGGAAAGACATTGACGTGGAGCGGGTTGCTGAAGGAGTGCAACGCATACACTTCGTCCAGAAGCTGCTTCTGAGCTTTGCTACGGAAGTAGACCGCGCCGGAAAGCTTGGACTGCCTGTCTGTAAGCTGCACGTCGTTCGCCTCCGAGCGCGCCTTCATCCGAGTCAGCAGCGACTCTACGCTAGTGCCCCTTTCAGGCAACGAGGAAAGAACCTCCTGCGAAATCTGCGTTCTACCAGCCAGGATCGACTCTCGCATCTTGGCTTTCTCCTTGTTCAGGTAAGCCCTGACTGGTGGCAAGGCCCTGATGGCGCCAAACACTGCTGGCAGGGAAGCTGCACGCGACAGCTTGCCCAAGAGCGAGGCCACCACCGACACCAGCAGCACAAGCGCGAACGCCAGTGCGCATGATATCACAGCCACGTCAAAGGGCTCATAGCTTGCAAGCTGGACGTTGATCTGCTCCTTCCAGTGGTGTATTACGGGCAGGACGCTGGCGTGCAGGGTCCTAGAAGCAAAGCTCAGAGCAGGCCCCAAATGCGGCTGTAGCAGAGAGGCAAGCTCCGTGGATCGCTGTGTAAGGGGCAGGAGGATGGTTGTATTGAGCGAGCTAAGGAAGTCCGATTGGGCAGCCATCCTGTCAACACAGGACGTGCGTTTTCCAAGAATAGCGCTGCTCCCTACCCACAAGTTGTACGAGGATCACACAAGCTCTGCTCTGGATGGTGTGTTGTCAGCCATGTTGCACCCTTTTTGCTGAATGATGCTTTTGGTGTCGTGGCGGTGTAACAGCCCTCCACCTCAGTTTAGCATATCAATACGTAATTCATATGTATCCACTGCCATATACTCTGCAGCTGGACTTATCCCTCCCATCAAACCTGTGCGCCATGCAATCCGATGCCACTGAGGCGCTGACAGTCTGCGCCAACTGCGCGCACCCGAGACCGTGCCTCAATTAATCGCTTTGTATCAGGATGGGATTGAATCGTGTCATCAATCCCTTTCAACTGCAAATACGCAACAGAGCTTTACGCTGAATTTCAAAACTGTGCCGTTTGACACGCATGCACTTCGGCTGTCACCAGCAGGCACGCACGCACGCACCCTTGGTGTGTGATGCTGCATGTACCGTCCACTACGCACTTTAATTCTCACCAGCACGCAGGCACGCTTTGTGTGTTATGCTGCATGTACCGTCCACTGACGGCGTTGGACGGTTTGCAGAGCCCTGCTTTGAATATTCGGGTTAGGGTTGAAACAGGTCATGGGACAGTGGGTGAAGGACCGCAGGGGCGATGTTGAAAGGGCTGCACGTGCAGTCAGCAACGAAAAACGTGGTGCTGCGGCGACAGCCGTAATGAAGAATGCATGGCTGCCCCACGATTGTAAGGCTGCAGAAGTCGTGAGGCTGGCAGGTTGCATAAACAGCAGCCTCGCAAACTACCGATACATTTATTGTGTGAAATCCAGTGAAACTGGGGTGGTAAGCGTAAAAGGAGACTTACTGTGAACGAGGAACCACTAGAAGTCTGGAACCATTCCCCATGGTCTCGGACAGGGTGCTGACAACCAGTTGTAGCCAGCCAGGGAGAGCCCAAGGTTTATATTAAAATTGGGATGTTCTGATTAATTGTAGAGCGTATTTTGCCAAGGGAACGGCCCTCGTAGCCTGGCACACTGTGAGTAGTGTCATGCCCAACAGCAAGACAAAATGGTCTTGTTAGGCTGGACACAACGCTGCAGGTCAGGTCAGCCTGGTGCCGAATCCAGGACGCTTTTACCACACATACTGCCAAGTATGCATACGAAGGAACGAACAGACTGTGGCACTGCATATTGGGCATTGCCTCGAGGCAGGCACGTACTTCCCGAGGCAAAGCACGCACGCGTTTGCATACAGAGCTATGTTGTTGTGTGCGATGTTTCTGAGGATCGCGTAGTTCCTTGTCTCTTGCGTTGGAGATGCTCGCCCTTGCTTGCCGTCGGCCCGACCGAATTCGACTGTTTTGAGCAGTTGGGAAATCCCAGTGACACAAAACAACCAAGAATGCGGAGAGGTCATGAACAGCGTAGTAACTTAATTTTTCTGTGCAGATACCATTCTGTTGTTATAAACGGCACATACGTAGTTTCTGGAGACTGCCGTGTACCGTACACTACCAACCGTCAACAATGACAATAATGCTTATCTTCTGCGTCCTGGCCGTTTGCCAGGGCACTGCAGCTCAGGCAACACCAAGGGAAGCCAAGGAATCAAATGCCACGCACAAGTTGCACATGAACCTGAAGGCGTTAGTGCACGTCCTGCAGGCTCTGCCCGACGCGGAATGCTTGTCTATGGAGCAGCTGGCCGACAGCTTGGACCTCTCCGCATTGCACTTGAGGGTTGGAGCAACCCATATGAGAGCAGTGGTCCTGACCGTTTGTGAGTCTCAGGCTTTGACTGGCCCTGGATTGGAAAAACCTCGGTGTGTGCAGTGCTTTGTTGGGGCAGGTTGAGGGCAGCTTTTCTTGGCCGCCGTAGAGTTAAACCAGGAGGAAACGACTGCTTAGTGAAACTACCACGTACATCAGAACATGCTGTCTTGTAACACATGGGAGGGTGGTGTCCTGGCGCGCCAGTTCGGCCATTTCAGCGTGTCAGTTGATTTGTGCGGCTGATGATGCCTTCAAGTTTCGTGTTCGCAAGGCGCTTCCATCTCACCTGCCAAGCTTTGATGAAATATGTGGGAAACTTAGGTTTGAACTTCTGCCCATTTCGGGTCTCGCCACGTCGCACGCAATCAACCGTTCCGGGCAGTAGCCCTTCAGGCGATGTTGCAGGGTTGCGCCCAAAGTATGCGTATGTGCCCGCACCGCTCACAAACCACCCTGAAAACTACGCATACATCCATGGGGAATTGCTTGGACAAAGTGTGGCATGGTGCGTGGTGGACCGACGGATATGCCCGATGGCCAACTGGCAGTGGTGTAACGCAGTGCTGCACGTCAACCGAGTTATGCGCCCTGCACATGCTCTTAGTATACGCCTATGCTGCTCCGCTCCACAGGCGATTTGCCCTGTATGGAGGGGCTGTTCGAGCCATTCATGTACGGTGTCACACATGCACGCTCTGGGGACTTCAGCAAGAACCTCGTCGTCGCGGCGGTGGGCCTGCCCGCCTACGTCTACTGCAACCACGCACGCAGCAAATACGGCCACCGCTGCGTGCTTGACCGCTACTGCCACATCCCCGAACACCAGAAGATAGAGTTTGCCGACAAAAAGTACGGCTTTGCGACGCTTCACAAGGTGGTGTGGGTGCGTGCGGCGTTGTCGCTTGGGTACTCTTGTGTTCCTCACCGACATGGACGTCTACCTGCGCGACAACCCGCTGCCCTTCATGATGAAGACCTTCCCCACCGCTGACATTGCGGGTGCGTGCACCTCGTGCCTGCATGTGCCTCCCTTCTTGCGTTTGTGGTTTAGAGGCTTGCTTCCTGCATGGGGCACTGTCTGTGCATCGATGAGTCTATCTGGCAAACAGGTGGCGGAAGATAGTGCGGGCATTCCATACATGCACTACACACAACTCCACCAATGGGTGCGTGCCTTACACAGCGTGTGGTGCTGCTTAGCAGTCAGACGCACTTACCAGCTGCACACACATCATGCATACCGCCATGCTTGTGAGCGATGATGGGCGAGAGTACACTAGCGATGTGCACCAATCATCGCTCACACAACGTGTACGTTGTGTCTAGCCGTTTGTGCGCCTACGGCTGCAGTGCTGTGCGCACAGCCGCGTGTGCCTAGTGTGCCCCAGGCAGGGTCGCCAAACTCCACTCCATGTACGAACGCATATGCGCAGTTGCATGCAGATCGCCTCAAGTGGCACCTGCCATGCAAGCACCACCAAAAATGGCATCGAGGTGCAGCGTGGCAACCCCTCACCTCAACTCCCCCATCTGGCTGCCTGCATGCAAGCCCAACCCGCCACCACACGGCCTTGCAGCCTGCAAGCAGAATCACCAAGCCCCCCCCGTGTGCCGACAGACGTACAACGCTTAACCACCTCCGCTCGCTCGTTGTATTCTGTCCAATCTTCCCCTCCCGTCTCCCCTGATCACCCATATCCCCGGCCCCACCTTCCTTTCCCCTCCGTCCCGTTCTCTACCCACAGTGAGCAACGAGTTCTGCGAGCCCTGGACGCTGCACATGTTTCCGGATGGCGCCGACTACGTCAAGTGGCGCCCAGGGGACGTCTGGGAGCAGAACACTGGCATGTACCTTGTCAACCCCACACAGAACGCCTTGGATCTGGTGGACTTTTGGATCCATGAGACACAGGCAGTCCTCAATGAAGGCAAGTGGACCATGGACCAGGCCATTTTCAACCTCATATTCGCCCGGCATGAGAACAAGGTAGTGGAGGTCACCACGTATGTGGATCGGCCGCCGCCACGAGACGACAACGCCACGGCTGCCCCCATGAACATCACACGCAAGGTCAAGGTGGATTGGGAGTCCCTCAACGCATACAGGGTGGCGTTCAAGCGCCTCAACAACAAATGCAGGAGCATGTGCGGCTGCGACAACCACACATACGCGCACCGCCCGCTCAAGTCTTTGGACGGTGGCGTTGAGGTGTGTGACATGAGCCAAGCAGAGCTGGACGAGATGATTGGCTTCCACTTCAACTGCAACGGCGTGATCAAGGACAAGCGGAGCTTCTTAATTAAGTGGGCGTACGGCAACATGCGTGCACTTGCCCCTGGAGAGGCGCCCATATATTCGGAGGCCGAGTGGAAGCGACTACGCGCCGAAGGGCTGGGGAAGTTGAAGCCAGCAGGGCATGGTGGGCGGCGGCGCCAGCGGCACCTGCGCCAGCAGCGCGGTTCTGGCCAGCTTGGGTTGGAGCAGTCACCCGATGCCGGCATCTTGACCACGTCGCCTTGTGAACCTGCGGGTAACGTGATGGTTGATGGTAGCGGCATCAGCCATAGCAGCAGCAGGTGGTGGTGGTCAGGCATGGTCCGGCTAGCAGCAGGGCTGATCGGCATGTGGCAGCAGGAGCAAGGCGCTAGCGGCGGCGACGGCGGCGCCGCTGCCGCTTATCCCGATCATGCCTCGCCGCAGTACGGCTGCGACATCGTATGACATCATAATCACTATTAGTGGGTGCGCACAATTGCTGCATGCATGCATGGGCTGGGTACATGGAGGTTTGTGCTGGCATTGCAGGATTGCTGACGCGTGAAAGCGATGGCTGATGGGGAACCATGTCCCAACTGACTGTTTCATGGATCCACAGCGGAATCGTCAATGGTACGCTCATTCCAGCTCACCAGTCGCCTCAAAATGCCTTGCGAGTGGCCTTCTTGCCATGGACACAGCCTGAGATAGACGGCAGGGTGTTGCACTTACCTGTGCCTGGCCGGGCCCCGCAAGTGCTCATGTCATGAGCACGCCCACCAGCTGCCTTTGCACGGCTGGCCGACTGTCTTTGCATCAACGATGCAGCCATCGCTGTCATTGCCATTGCTTGCACAAGGTGTCAAGCAGGGTATGCCAGCCTATGACGTTGCTTTGCTTCTTTCAGTTTGCAGCCATGCATGGAACCTCTCGCTTGCAATGGATGTGGCGGCGATGGTGGATGCGTGGTAGTGTAACCTCAGCTCAGCTCAGCATCAGGCTCAGCATATACATAACGTAATTCATATGTATCCACTGCCATATACTCTGCAGCTGGACTTATCCCTCCCATCAAACCTTTGTGGCATGCAATTCAATGCCACTAAGGCGCTGACCTACGCCAACTGGCGGGCGCGCACCTGAGACCGTGCCGAGACCATGCCGAGACATGCCTCGCTTAATTGCTTTTGTATCGGGCATCTGCCCGGGCATTAGATATTATGTTATGCAGGTGGCGCACTTTGCACTGCATAAAGTACTGGCTCACAGAGTTGGCAGCTCATACATCCGCTTTGAATGTTGTTATACCTAGGCACCGAAACATGGGCGTTGGCGAAACACACACACGTGCAGAGGACTGCAGCACAAAGCGAAAACGCAGTCATTAAGGCGCCTCGTGCAGAGCACAGCACAACAATGCTAGGCACGCATGCAAGGTGCTTGCACATTTGCAACCTGCGAAGACCCACTATGCTGCTGTTTGCAGTGCCCGCATCAAGTCGGCGCCGTGTGGAGTGTAAAACCCTAGCAGAAACGAGGATACATGTTAGGTCAAAACCAAACAACCACAAGCACAACAAACGGAGTGCTAAGCCTGCACGCCGTCCGTCCACCAGCTTGGCATCCCAGGATATAATACAGCAGCGCAAGCAAACATTGTTTTGGTGCAGCATTTTATGGCCTGGCCACATGCTGATGCCGCCTACTGGTTCTGCACCCCAGCAGTGTTTGAAGGAGCAATTCCGTCACCCGTTGGCCGTTGCGCTGCTTGCGAACAACATTTGTGCGCGTTGCAGTGCGGAGCGTACGTGCTGCCAGGCGAACATGGCTGTATCAGTTGTAAAATGACATGCAATAGTATTACTGGCAGTGGTGTGATCACGTGCACAGTTGATGTTGGGCAGGACTTGCTGATTAATGGGGCGAAAGCAGTAGAGGGATGCACAATGCGCATGTATGTCCAAAAAAAAATTAAAAAATGTATGCACGACACGATACGGGCTGCACCGCAGGCCCCCATAAGCCCCATTAGCCCCATCACATGCTGACTACTAAACTGCATCATGAGATATGCAATGGCCAACCGAGCACAAGGCATCTCTAACGCGCAGAGCGGCGTGGTACGGCGCACACAAGAAAGGTAATCGCTGGACGTCGCGCGGATGGCCGCCCAAACATGCTCGCCCAGAGGTCACTGTGTGCTATCGGTATCAGTACGGGAGTGCGGTGGCGTCAGCGCCAGCACCGTTAACACCCGCTCGCTGGCAGGCCATCAGGCCAGGCACGACATGCTCAGGTGCTGCAGGTGCTGCGGCATGCGCACCACCTTCAACAATCGCCCGCACTCCGCCACCGCCACCACCACACAGCCGCCGGCAGCGCCTGGCGCCGCCTGCTGCGGCGGCCGCTGCTGACCGCGCTGCTGAACGCGTCGCTGACCTTGCGCCTGCGGTTTTGGAGGACTGGATTGGCCAACGCCCGCCTGCTGCTCTCTGAGCCGTGCCGTGTGCGACCGGAGCGTTCGCTCCAGCGGGGGAGCCAGGGGCTGCTGCTGCTGCTGCGTTGCTGGCCTCACCTGCGACGCCTGCGGTGTGATCGTTGCCGCCGTCGGAGACGCAAGGGTGTGGGGCGGTTGCGCCGCCGGGGCCGTGCTTCCACTGCCGCTGGGCCCAGCGTCAGCGTGGCGTGCCGCAGGTGGGCGGCGGGGGGTGGAATCGTGCCGGCTCAGGTGCATTGTCACCAGCAGGACTCCTGTATGGCGGCCGCTGCCGCAGTGTGCGCACGTCGCGTTTTGTGTGGGAACTGCGCCTGATGGCCCCGGCTGGTCCTCGGCCCACTCCACGTCCCAGGGAAGCAGCCCGGCATCTGCAAGCTCAGAGTATCCTGCCATACGCAGCTGCAGCTCCAGGTTTATACTGAGCTGGTGAGCGCCTTGTTGCGTTGATGCGGCCGAAACCACAGGCGCCATGGTTGGGTCAACGCCAGGCAGGGCGTGTGACGTGGACGCTGGCTGCTGCTGCGGTTCTGCGGGCACACCCATGGGTGCATGGGGCTGCTGCTGGAGCTGCGGACCAGGCTGGTTGGTGGGCAGGAAGCGCAGTACGCGGCAGTCCATGCTGGTCGTCCACACTGCACCCGATGCACCGATGCACACCCCGCTAGGCCGCTTCAAGGGCTGGGTTCTGTCGCGGGAAGGCCAGGGAATCTCCTCGAGATTAATATCGTCACCTTGACCTGTGGTTTGAGATTCTGCTGCGGTCGTGGCTTGGTCGTGCAAGACCGGCAGTTGGACCTTTACGATCATGCCGTGTGCGTCTGCTGGCGCAGTAACGTAGTCCTCGGCTTCGTACGGCTCATCACAGGCGCTATACAGTGTAACGATACTCTGCGAGGGCCGTATCGTTGCCGTGCCTGCGGAGAGCCCCCAGGCAGTGTCAGAGGCCGAGAACGCGAACCAGCGCAGAAACTGCCGCGTGGCAGACACGCTTACGATGTGTCCGAAGGCTGATTGCAAATACAAGGCCCCTCCTGCGAAAGCAATTCCCTCTAGGTTTGGTAAACCTTTCGGACCCATAAAGACCTGTTTGTTTTGGACCAGCGTGAATCGGTCATAAGTCACGACGCCCAAGGAGTAATCGACGCCATAGATGTGACCCTCCCAAGCTGGCTCGGACAGGGGGGCTGCAGCAATACCCGTAAGCCAGCGAGGCTTAGGTTTTGGCGTGCTCCAACGCTGACCCCGGGCACGCTTGGGGCGCGCGACGGCGATGTTGTACGCCACCAGGCCACTGGCAGGGTCCACCTCAACAAGCAAGCCACGGTCGGAGCATGCCACGATGAGTGCTTGACGAAACTGCAGGGCGACCACCGCATGCCTGTCGCCATCAGCCTCAGCGGAAGCACCGTTGGGTGATGACGTGTGCCGCTGATGAGCCCGGTCACGCAGGGCGATGAAGGTTGACCGAAAGCGCTTGCAGGTGCAGCTTGCTGCCGACGCTTGGCGGGCCGTCAGGTGCAGGAACACCAGCTCCAGTACCTCGGGTGGGCAGTGTGTTGCAAGCCAGTCTGTCATCGTCACAAGCCAGGAAGCAAGGCCCCAACCGCCTTGGGCTATGGAGTATGAGAGCGTGCATACGCTGTATATGTCACTGTATGTGTGTGTGTGTGTGTGAGTATGGCTGTGACTGTGGGTGGCTGCCAAATGCGTCATCCGGTACACCTGCATGCGGGCACTGCGCATGCAATCAACCTTGTCCGTACCAACTGCACATGCTGCACATCCATCGCAGCACATGTCCATGCATACAAAAATGGGAGGCGTGTGTGCATCTGATGCAGTACCGCTGGGCATATGAAGCTGTCATTGGGGCCACAAGGCGCAGAGAGAGAGAGGTGTCCAGCTTGTTGGAGGATTACAGGTGCTCCTCCTCCCATGCAGGTGAGCCGGAAATACACATGCATGTCGGCCGGAAAGACCTGCTTGTGCAGTGGCATTGTGGCTGAGAGTTGCACAGTGCAGGGCATGGCAGCATGCTGTGTCAATGATAACGCTGTCGCGCCAAAGCGCAGATGTCGTGTCACAGCATGCGGCTTGCCTATGCTGGCAGTTGCGCCGCGCAGCCCACGGTGCTTGCAAGGCAAACCAGAGCAAAATGCATAGACATCCTGTGACCACACGCCTGAGCAATGCCAATCAATGCAGTCCAGGGGCGTGCGTAGCGGGCTGATAGAACACAGTACAAAGGGTGCACGCATGCAATAACTGCCCAGCAGCATGCTGTCCCCCAACATTTCAAAGCAGCACTGCTCGAGCACAATCAACACTGCAATAACCAGTGCACACACCAGGGCTTGTAATGCACATCTCAACATCTGTCAGGCGCATGCGACGAGGCATGACGTTGATGCTGACACAAACCTTCAGGGGAGGGGAGGCGCACATCGTGGCGCCGATGCACGGTGCCACGTAAAGGATGACCGCACGGCGCAGGCCCGAATCTATGTACTGTACTTGAAAGTACTGGTATGTAACGCGAACTGCTGGCAAAGCGCGTATGTGGCATGCCAGTCCGCCAGTGTGCACGTGTTGAGTTCCCGTGGCGAATGAAGCTAGATCGCCGATATGGGTGCGCACGGACTCGCATAATATAATCGCATGTGTGAGTATATCATGCGCATAGCTCCTTATGCATTCAACCGGCAGCCAGTCACATAGACCAGTGTTAAGCACCTGGCGGCACCCGTAGGTTGCGGCAGTGATGGGTCGATGGGCAGTGATGTAATGGGGAGGTGGCGAAACTGACAAGCATGCAAGCTGGCTCATATAGGCTCATGTCCAAGTGATGTACTCATCACCTGAACCGGAGGAGCGGGTAGGCAGTGATGGGTCGATGGGCGCATGTTACGACGCCTACACCGATGGAGGCTGCAGAGGCGCCAAATGCTGACAATGTGAAACACCGCAACCGAGATGAGGCTGTCAAACCTGCATGTGCAGCCCTTTCATTGCTAAGCGGGCGTCCTAATAAGCCCGTAACGGTGTAAGCATGCCTGTGGCAGAGCTGTACCCCCATGCTCCATCGCTGGAGGCACAGCCTTGGATCGCACATACTGACAAATACATACATTTGCAGTACCCAGATAATACAACGGAAGCTTGTGAGATCGGTGCATACATTCGAACAAGCAATGGGCAAAGTCCTGCTTGCCGTGCAGGTATCAGCTGTATAGCATTGGGTATTTGGGTGACGTCGGCCGCCATGCCGCTCCTGACAATGCTCCTTCCTTCTTGCCCTCCAGCAGCTCACACTGTCGTTAATCACCCACAACCCCGGAGGGTAGTAATCTTGGAAATCTGGCAGGCTACAAAGCCTGGTAGGCTTTGCCAAGCGGGCTGATGTTGCCCCCGTCATCATACATGAAGATAGACTCGTTGGCACCGCCATCAGGCGTCATGCAGTAGAACGCGTAGCGCTCCAGCCAGGGCTGCAATCAGAGGGGGAGCAAATCAGGAGGCAAGGCACATCGAAATGCAGGGCCGCGTTGATTGCACCTGTTTCAGCTGGCGAGTGGCAGGGTTTGTGCATGCATGGCGAGTTGCACGCTGCATGATTTGGATAATTGGATCAGGCCTCGGCAGGCAGCGGTGCGTCCCAACTACAACAAGCTTGGCAGCAGTAGCATGATAGGACAGGACACGTGTAATGCAACAAGACGAGGTGGTTCATGCATCTACCACTCATGCCCATGTGTGTATACGACCCGTGCGCGTCATGCCGTTACCCCTGTCTGGCATCAAGGCAAGCACGCATGACTCACCAGCGCCTCCATCATGGCTGCTGCCTTGGTAGCAAACTCAATCTGGATGTCCCATGACGGGTAGTGCGTGTATCCCGACCAGCTGGTCAGCGCCCACTCGGTGACCCAGATCGGGCGCCCGTACTTGGTGTAGGTGGCCTGCAGAGGTAAGCAAGTGCAGCAGTTTATTGCCAGTGGCAGGGGTGCATCGTCACAACCTTTGCTGTGTACACACCGCGTACAAAATAATGTACCGGTCTTGTGTATTTGCGTGGTTTCAGTACAGAATCTCACATGCGTCACATCTGTTGCCTGCGGCAGGGTGCCGCTCACGGGTCCGCCCTTCCACGTCGACGGCATGCACACTTGCCAATGCTTGCTGTGGCACAGCCAGCTGGCTACTCACAGTAAGCTCGTTCTTCATCTGCTGGACGATCGTTGTAACGTTGTCCCATGTTTCACTGTACCTGTACGCATGTCAAGGCAACAGCAAACCAGCATGTTTGAGCTCCACCCCAGGGCTGGAGGGGGAGGTGTGTGTGTGTGTGTGTGTGTGTGTGTGTGTGTGTGTCAGAAGAGGCGTCCATATACAGGGCGATGCAGCGTGACTCCCACGGGGCCGTGCATAAGGCATGCGTGTGTGAGGGGTTGAAGGGGAGCACGTCCTTGGCCATGTGACTTTGTTGTACTGCAACACGGTGTACTGCACCCAGCGAACCCAGCCTATTGCTCACCAGTGTACAGCAACAAAGTCCACCCTGTAGCCCCTGGTAGCTGCACCATTCATGAACTGCTCCATCCAGCTGCCCGAGTTGAAGGCCTTGGTGGCAGTAGCAGGAGACCCAAGACGCTTGCCTGCGACACATTGCGTACGACCACAAGCAGTACAGGCGGTACAAATGTTAACAGGTGAAAGCAGGCTCTGCAAACGGCTTGCCACCGACTGGATTTTGCCAGAGCGATGCTTGCACGCAGCATTAGCAGCATGAAGCCAACGGTCCGGTCTTTGCAGGGCGGCTCTTGCCTGCACTGTGTGCAAGGCCGTGCGTATGCACATCGAAGCAGTTCATGTGCATGGATGTGTGCAAAGTCGCACGCACCTACTGCCATTAGCTGCGGCCACAAGTCTAGGGCCTGGGAAACTGGCATGTTTGCTTGCTGCGGGTGATCGGGCTCGTTGAATCCCAGCAGGATAGGGCTCACGGCGCTCCTGTAGTGCACACGCACACACGGCAGGTGTCCTCTGTCCATCTGCATACGCATATGTACACTGCATTGCCCTACAGGAATCATACGGCATGCCCCGTGCGCGCTCTTTGTGGCACACGGCAGGTGGTTAGTGCGTTGCTCCGCCCCTCCCCCTCTTCCCCGCCACCACCACCCTGGCTCTGCACTTTGCCTGCGGTGCTGAAATCATGCCAGGCCTGCATGGGGATCCCACAGGCTCAGCAGGGCTGCACCACCACAACATTGTCATGCCCGCGTGCCCTTTCTCCTGCTTACTTGGCCAAGGCGAGGTCTGTGGGGTTCACATTTCCCCCATACCAGATCATCGGTACAAACTCAACGCCGGAAGGAACCGAGGAGAAGCCCCTGCATGGCACCACACAGACACGCATGAGCATTTTCCAGGCGTGAATGCTTCTCATGGTCGGCTTGCTGCAGCATCGTAAGTGTACGTAGGTGCGCAGCTGTCGTCCTGTAGGGCGCCTGCAAAGATGCGAGGCGGTGCACATCATTGCGGTCGCCATGCTGCGGTATAACAGCCGCCATGTTGCGGTACAGCAGCCGCAGTGCTGCAGTACAACAGCCGCCATGCTGCGGTACAGCATGCTACCTACCTGGTGAACATGGAGGAGTGCCACGTGTACATCCAGCTGACACGAAGGTCGCGAAATGGGTCGACGTTGTTGAACATCTGGATGCTGTTCCACGCTCCAATCCCTTTCTTCTTGTTGAAACCGGGTGCGGGGGTGGGGGCAGGCGCTGGAGGCTGCTTGCTGACGGGGACGACCGTAAACGGAGCACCTTCGTGTAAACAGCCAGGTTGAGGTGCACCAGCGCTCAGCTCCATACACCCTGGCTCTGCAAAGCACGCTGACACGACCCTCCAGCACGTACAGTACCCCAGCACAGTACGGTGCATGAATTCCACACTCTGGTTCACAGTCAATGCCGCACTTACTTTGGATTGCCTTGTAAGCGACGCCTGCGGGGCTGAGTGTTGCCAGCGATGACGTGGCAGGCTTGTCGTACAGGTACGTGGTCTCCCCCACAACCCTGGTGGAGGTGAAGCTGAACCATGTGTAGCGCTCCACGTACGGCTGCTCACGCACACCACACAAGCGCAACCAGTGAGAGAGAAGACACAGCACAAACAGCGTGCTAGCCCTTGTGCAAAAATACCCGTACCGGTAAAATACCTGTGCCGGGAATGACAGGGTTCTTCGCGGGTACCGATGTGATGATGCACTGTCTGCGGAGCCAGCATGACTGACAACGCCATGAGTGTATCACATGCAAACTCCACCAGATTGCCATGCCAACATTCCATGAATGCATCCAGCTCATTCTCAGTTGGTTTCGCCTCCTTCTGTCTTGGTAACGTACGCCCGAGTCATCACCTACCAGCGACTCCAGTAGGACCGCTGCCTGCGCGATGAAGTCGGCCTGCACCTGCCAAGGGGCGGACGAGCCCCAGGTGTCTGAAGGGTACCAATAGCTCCTGTATTGGAGGGAGAACTCCACCAGCCAGATGGGCTTCTGGTACTTGGTCCAGACGTACTGCAGGAAACGTTGAAGGTTTGCCAGCGCAGTGGTGGTGTTGTACGAGGAATCCATCCTGCACGCACAGAAAACGCAAGAAACCAGCATTCAGCGCATTTATGGCACGTTGACACAAGTGCTCAGCTAAGTTCGCGGTCCTCTTGTGGGTTGCCTGCTACTTGAGCTAGCTGCTGTGGCGTATATCCAGTATGTATATGTCGTTTGAAGGCCGCATTCTGCCTGGTGAGCTGCACCAGGAGCCGCATCGGCGTTTGCTGCAACGGTCGGTCCCACAGTTCCCACTGCCGCATGCAAAACCGCCAACCTACCATCGGACGGCAACGAAGTCCACCCTGAGGCTGGGGTTAGCAAACACACCCTGCATGAAGGTGTCCAGCCAGCCACCGTCCAGGTCCGCGTACCCAACAGGCGGTGCTCCCAGCCGCATGCCTGCAGGGGCCATCCGTCATGGCGACAGTACACGTCGTGGTGACAGTATACGTCATGGTGACAGTACACGTACAACACCGTTTGCTGACACCTAGCGCGATAAGACAATCATGGGCATGCCCTGAGTATGCTCTGGTGCGTACAGCACTGCCCACTATGTCGGATTTGCAGCGCTCTGCACGCAAAGTGGCAGCTGGCAATACCAGGAGGCCTCAGGACAGCATGCATGGCTGGTGCGCCTGGCAGGCATCAGGTGGTGGCAGGCCAAAACACCTGGCTGTGGGTGCGGTGTGAAAGCGAGTGCAGAGTCATGCGCACCTGCCGTCATGAGCTGCGGCCACATCTGCAGCGCCTGCGCTGGTAGGAGACCTTGGCTATCCCAGGGGTCGGTCCCATCAATGACTAACAAGGCGGATGAACCGGAACTCCTGTCCGAATGAATTGAATCAGCAGCAGCGACAGCGCACACCTTGCAGGACAGGGCTTCAAGTTGTGGCACTGCACCTGGGAAACCTTGTATGGTTCCCGGTTCCCATATGCATGCATGCAGATCCTTGCCCATTAGCACGTTGACCGATAAAGCGGCAAGCGCGGCAGCTTGTGGCTAGGGCTCGTAGTCATCGTGAAGTGCACGAACACTATGTGAATGTGCCGCAGTAAACATTGCAGCTACAGAACACTTACTGGGCAATGTTGAGGGCTGTTTGGTTGAAGCCATACCCAGCTTTGATAGACGGCACAAACTCGACACCCGCGGGCGGAGCAGTCAAACCCCTGTAAGGCACCACGGCCATGACCACCAGCGCACACGTTAGGATGCTGTTTTGCTATGCTTCTTCATGTTGCATGCGGGAACCTTTGCTGACACAGCCCATGCAGGAAGGTTGGCCGCCAGAGCAACATCCCAGCAATACGGAATGCACTCACAGGGTTGAGAGGTCGTGGTTCCAGTTGAACATCCAACCGGCTCCAATGTCGAGGATCGGATTAGCCCCAGAGGACAAAGTAACCATCTCAGATGCGCTGATGCCCTTCTTGATACGTGTGAGGGCGGGATTGGG
>BDDA01000130.1:161859-196196 GCA_001662385.1 Chlamydomonas asymmetrica | reverse complement strand
CAGTGCTCTATCTGCTCACGCAAGCAAGTGCCGGAGTCTTGTGCTGTCATAGCTGCTGTCTTACCAGGGCCGATGCCTGCATTGCGCAGGTGGCCCTGCAGCCCGCCACCATTCGGGTGTTGCCATGTGCGCCAGGCCAGGTGCCGATACCTGGTATTGACATGGGGTGCCGCATATGCGAGGACAGCACGTTCAGCTTTTGGCAAGACCCGGCGTGGGCTGTGCTGACGCCGGGGGCCACCGCTAGCAACACCTCAGCTGGGCCCATGGTGCAGGCTACGGCAAGCTCACTCAATGTGGCAAGTCGGTTGGGCATTAGCTGCAAAAGTTGCCCAGCGTCTGCGTCTTGCACAGGTGAGCTGATGGGTTGGTGAATGTTTAGGATTTGGTGTGCATGAGGGACTTATGTGGGATTTTAAGTGAGTATTCTCAAGGCTCAACACCCTGAGCTCTAACCTCCAGTGCCAGGGAGGATAATCCGAATTCGATGAGGTCGTGCGCTGGGATGCTGTCTGGTTGTCGCAGATTATATTGTTATGGTTCCGGGGTATTGCAGGATGGCGGTGTCGGTCACAAGCAGTTCACAAGCATTGCAAACAGCATTTTCAGTTACCGTGTGCCATCGTCAACGCCACGCCGAAACATGCCAACGAAATTCCAGCATGTCAGTACGTTGTGGCCGCTGGCACATGCGCATGTATGGCGCGATGCTTGGGTATTGTGTTTTACCAGGATGCTTGCCACCCCATGCATGCCACAGGTGGTCCACTGGTGGTCCCCCCACCCGGCTGGTGGCATTCATCCCTCAATTCGGTGGAGATGCATGCTTGCCCCCAACCCAGTGCATGCCAGTGGGCGGGCAGGACGCAAGCGCTGGCTGCCTGCCAGCGTGCGTGGTACGACAACATCACGCTGGCCATGATAGCAGGTGGGGTATCCTGAGTGGATGGTCCTCCACGATGGCCCACTCCTCTGACATTCCATTCCTGCACCACGTTTGTCTGAAACATCACGCGGTGTGCTGTTGCTGTCGCGCAGGTAGCTGTGGGTTATCAATGTACTGCAGCATGCAGCCACCGTTTGTTGGTCCCCGGCCTTTGCTATCGAAGAGGCGCAATGGGCATCATGCGGTCGCTTGAATGCCGCACGCATGTTTTAGGTTGAGCCGCTCAGCAAATACAATCCTATCGTGCCAATCAGCAACACACATTCCGGAACGTTCCCAGTGTTTTTGCACTGTCACCGGTGCTGAGTGCTTGCTGATGTAAATTATGTTGATTCTCATTTTCTCCAGGTACTGTTAATCAAGCGCTCGATGCCAGCAACGCTGCATGCAGACCAATACGCGATGAGTCTGCCACGCACGACGGCAGCTCAGGCGGTTTACAGAGCTACGCACAGCTTCAGTGTGCCGAGGGCTACACAGGCACACTGTGCGCGGCTTGCCAGCCAGGCTACTACACTAACGCCAACTTCCAGTGCCAGTCGTGCCCGTCATCCACCGCACAAACATATGTGTTGGGCATAGTGTCGCTGGTGGTGGGAGTGGTGCTGGTGCTGGTCTCCCTGTCCATGACGCTGGGGGATGACTACACCCAGAGCGCAGGGATTGGTGCATCTGACGTATTAAAGGTGAGTGCATCGCAAATTGTGTCAGGGGTTATAATGTCTGTTGAAGGAGAAGGGAAAGGATTGTAAAGGGGGTGGATTTTGTTTTCCGGACGGGAAAGGTTACAAAGCGAGGCTCAGCTGCCGAAGCAGGCACGAGCAGGACAGACAAGCCTGACCCCCAGCACCCTGGATGACTAAGGGGTGGGCTAGATGGGTGCGGGCCATGGCCGATGCTACCGATGCCCAATTTGCATTACCTGCATGCTGTATGTTAACCATCCGCTGGTGGCTTGCATGCCTTGTAGCCTTTGCGTTACCAATGTTCGCAACGTTTGTTATCTGTGTGCTCATGCAGGTTCTGATCATCCACCTCCAGTACTTTGTCATCATCGCTCGCCTCAACATCCCCTGGCCCGATGCAGTACAAGGCGTGGGCACAGCCTTCGCAGTTGTCATTACAGCGGAGAACTACCTGGCCTTCAGCCCCTCATGTGTGTACTTGGCTGGTGACTCAGCATGGCAGGCGAGGGCGCAGCTGCTGGGCTCGCTTCTCATCCCAGTGGCTGTCATCCTCATCTGCATGCTGCTGTGGATCATCAGGTAAAACATTCTTAACTGTGCATTATTTTCAAAGCTTCCTTGTGGAGCAATCAGTGTTGTAGTCACATCTGTGGCAGTCGGGTGTGAAACCAGTCATGCACTTTCGACTGTGCTGTGCGCAGGTGGCTGTGTCGGCGCAGGACAGGTCTGGCTCATGGCAGCGCAGCTTCCGGGCCATCTGTTGCCATTCAATGCAGCGGTGGTAGCAGCAGTGGTACACACTGCATGGCATCTACAACCATGCCCACTGCTGCGTCTCTTGATGCCCTCGACTACAACGTCATGCCAATCAGGGACCTAGCCAAGAGCACCAGTGTTACGGCAGAAGCCGGCGTTGCTGCAGGCAGCTCAAGAACGCTTGATCCGTTGGGTCATCAGCATGTGGCGTCTAGCGCACTTATCTTGCCCACCCCAGTGGATGTTGACAAACCAGCGGGCAAGCATGCCAGCGCGTTCAGGGGCAACACAGCTGAGGCAGACATACCTAGTCCAACCAGCGATGCTGTTGTGAAGTCCGTGCACCGCTCGGCCGTAACTGCGGGGTCCGCCATCCTACGATCATCCTTGACGGCCCATGCGGCTGCTGGTGTGCAGCAACCTGGTGCACAGGCTCATGGCTCAGCAGCTGACCTCGCAGTTTTGCCTCCGGAGCCCGTTCCAGCAATCGAGCCTGTGCCGCTAACAACAGTGGCGGCGGCGGTGGACCTGCACCCCGCACTACGTGTGGCCTCAGGCGGCCCGCGTTGCGACACAGCCGACAATCACATAGCAGAACTTGCAAATGTACCAGGTATGCGGACATATATACACAGGTCATTCACACGGTCTTCAAGTTGCTGCATTGTTGTTGCAACTGTTGTACCAGTTAGTGCCTGCGGAGGCCTTCACGCTGGCTAGCTCGCTAGCATATACCCCACTCTTACACCCGGATAGCGAGCAGGCAACGCGAGTGCAATGGCCTATTGGCCCGCATGCTTCTGCTGCAACACACCATGCCCTCGCATATGCTCCATGCTGGCATTATCCCATCATCCACGACCACCATGGGCGCCAGTACTCCACCACCACAGTGTTTGTGTGCTGACCATTGCAATCTTGGGAACCGTGCAGGTGCGTGCCCTGCTCCTGTCGTGGGCGCTGATGCGAGCCTGCTGCTGGAGACCGCATCAGAGCAGGTCGCTGATGAGGTTAGGAAAGACAATGACGACCTGCTGAAGCCAGCATCCACATCCACCTCTGCCTTCACGTATGTTGACACCTCGCTTCCGCTGTGGAGGCAGCTGCTACTAGTGCTGCTGGTGGCGTCGTTCGTGCTCTACCCCGGCTGGGCCAATGCTGCGCTGAGCGTGTTTGCATGTTTCACGGTGGACAGCGGGGGAGGAGAATACAGCGAGAACCAGCGGGTGAGTGGATGCAAGAGTGTAGGCGCGACAGCAAGGCGCCTCGGTGGGTGGGTTGTAACGTGCGAGTGCGGGCATGCGTGGGGTCTGCTGTCGCGTCAGCTAAGCACTGCAGGCTTACATGGCTTGCAATCCACAGTAGGACGAGCCGCTCAAGGTGAAACACTGAGATGCATACCCGACTTTGTGTCAGGTAGTCGCAGCCGTGCTTTGCCTTACGCACTACATCCGCAAGCGGAACGCAACCGGCCCGATCATGGGACGGCAGTGATGCCGGCGCTTTCTCTGCATTTGCACATTTTCTGCCACACGTTCACCTGAATGCACCCATCCACCAACAAACACTGTGGCAGCTGTACAGATGCGACCTCAAACATACCTGGCACCATGTGTGTGAGCTGCAGTGTGGTATGGGAATGACCTGCTGCTGTGCCCGTGACTGCCATGGGTGCTGCAGGCGACCTGGAGCTCGGGGTACTGGGTGCGTGACATGACACAGCAGTGCTACATAGGCACGCATGCCAGCCTGTACCTGCCCATTGGCATCGTGGCAGTGCTGGTGTTCTGCGTGGGCCCCCCCTTGACGAGCTTCATGCTGCTGTGGAGCCACCGCAAGCGTCTACGCGATCCCGCAGTGGCGCAGCAGTACGGCTTCCTGTACCACCGCTACAGGTGCGTACAGTGCCGGACCGTGCATTCCTCATGCTGCCGACACTGTCTCCCACATAGGAATTATATGATGATGCCTTTGGCCTCTTATGTCTTTACATTCGACTTGTGCAAGTAGCATGCTATCCACTGCCAGAGACCCAGGGCCCGCGTATCGGAGGCAGGGGAGGAAAGCCGATCCATGCACAGGCCGATGCGGTCTGTGTACTGGTTGTGACATTATCCGTGCAGTCTGTAGTCAGAAATGCGGCCGCATGTTGTGCGTTTTGTGTCCGTGTTTGCAGGTCGTCCTGGTGGTTCTTTGAGAGCCTCATGCAGGTGGAGACGCTGGGCTTGGTGCTGGCGGAGTTGCTTGGCAGGACACTGCCTGTGTACCAGCAGGCCGTGGTGCTGCTGGTGGTGCTGCTGGCCATCAGCATCATCAACCTGAACTGCAGGGCGCTCAAGCACGGCTTGCTGGTGAGGGGTGCTTGTCTGGATTGGTGGGGTCAATTGTGGATGGCAAGAAGATGCAAGCTGCCAAACCTGGCGGAGATCACAAGCCCAACCTCTTATGTTTCACTGCTGAGCAGCTGCACACCTTCGGCGTGACTTTGTGGGTGTTGTCACTGCTGTGTGGTTCAACCGCTCTATTTACCAGTACAGCTATATACTATATTTGCTGTGCATTGTAGCCTAGGCGGACCTGGCTGGTGTAATGTGTGTTGGTTGTGAGACGCTACCAAATTGTTTCACCGACACCACCTGTCGCACCACAACGCCGCAACGCGCAGGTGACCATGGAGTTCCTCTCCCTGCAAACACTGGGCCTCACCATCGGCCTTTCGTTGCTATTCTTAGAAGGGGAGCGGGAGGGCGCCGCAAACTCGGTGAGTGCTCAACCCCTCCCTGCCTGCCCAACCATCAATATGGTACTACAGCCGGCATAACACTCGCACAGGGCCAGCACGCCGCACGCCCCCTGCCTGCGATTCTGGGAATGCTGGTATGGAAGAATAATGGAATCCGACCACGTGCAGCCTACATGGCATGCGGTACCAGGCGCCGACTGATCTTGCGTTCTGGGGCGCTGCTTCTGCTGCTTCCAGCTGTCCCAAGCTGGTCGTGATGCCGTGGGGGTGGTCATCATCGTCATCAACGTCCTGCTGGTGGTTGTGTACACCGGTACGTGTGTATACGTGTGTATGTTGGACTGCTGCTGCCGCTCCTTTGCTTATTGCCTCACCACGCTGCATGAATGCAAAATTATGCACAATGCTGTCGAATGCATCATGCATCATGCTGTTGTGCTGAGGCTGTGGTTGTGGGTGCGCTGGCTGCTTTGGCAGCGCCCACCTCCCTGTCTAGGGGGAGCCTGGCAACCTAGGGGTTACCTAGGGGACAGCCCCGTGAGGCCCCTTGTCCACATACGCTATGCACGTTGTGACCAGCAGCCGCATCCAGCAGGCCGGCCGCTGCACCTGAGGACGCACAGAGCTGCCCTATGGCACACAAGCACTATGGGTTGCACACTGTGCGTTGATCTCGTCACGCGCAACCTCTGTACTTGAGCAACGCCCTACACAGGCGCAGAAGGTCGTTCCTCGCCCCAAGCAACCCTTATGATAACCATAACCATACAATTTTGGTGTTTTGTAATTGTTATGTTGTGCCCCTCCACAGGTGTCGTGGCATACCATGCGTGGCGCGGCTCATGGAAGTTTCTGCGCATGCTGCCCGCCAAGATTGCGGCCACCACCCACAGAATGAAGATGAGGAAGCTGCCAGGGCTACCAGGGCTGGGAGGCTGCTGGAAACGGCCTGCAAAGCCAGCGGTCCCTACGGACGGGCCAGGGCACGAGGGGAGATGAGTACAGCCAGCGTCTCAGCTTATCCGGTCGTGTCGGATTGGACGGAGCACAGCGCTACGAAGCGCTCAGCCTACCTGTTTTCCTGCCAATCGTGAATGTTTATAGCGTTTGACGTGCAGTAGGTGTCCACAGATCACAACAACCGTCACAATGGCATGCGCGCAGGGACATAATTAGCATTAGCAACCCTAAACCCAAGGAAATTCTATGTACAAGGCCCAGGTCATGCAGGGCCCTACATGTCCTCAGCACATACGTCCAAGGTTGCAGGCGCTTGGCAGGCAGTGCCAGCTCAATTCTGACATGGCTACATGTCACATGACAGTCTGCTGTTGTCGGGACATGTTACAGTGTTTTATTGTGTTTTATTGTGTTTGCGCTTAAGTTGCTTCCCGCTTAACCAGCAGGCAGGGCAATAGGCATCCCTCAGAGCGATTGTTGGGAAGCCAGTAATGCATGCATGGTGGAGGGAATGGTGAGTAAACTCGGTTGAAAAGAATGGCAGCCACCGTCGTCACCGAGCACGCATCAACCCATGGCAATGTTGCTGGTACGCACAAGAAATAATGCCGTTCAGCGCAGACTATACTAGGATAGGTTTGAACACGTCACATGATGTATGTCAGTATGTGGGTTTAGTACCGGGAAGTTGGATTGAAATGATACGTAGACTTGTCCCCAACGTCGTTCCTGCAACAATTTGCGGGGGCCAGCCTATCGAGTTGCGTGGTGTGCAGCATACACAATCAAACTCCATCTTGAATCATTTCCTGACAACAGTAGCTAGCATACCGATTGTGCGGACTGCCAAGCGCTGGTTCAACTGGCTGCATGACTGTTATGAACTTATGATGCATTGATTTGGGCACCGCTGGCTCATTGTGTAGCGTTACCACACATCCCGTCCAGCCGGCAGTGCACACAGTGGGGAGGAGGGACGGGGGCGCGAGCAGTGTCATTGCTTGCAAGCACCGTATAGATGCGCGTTGCGTGCAACACTCGCTGTGCGCAGCATGGCTGTAGGTGAGTTCCACTCACACTTATCGGTTGGCGCAGGCAACCACGCAGGTGTGAGTGGAATTAACATACGTCGTTTCTTTGAGCCAACTGGCATTCCGCTCCCAAGCAACCTATATGCCCAGGTTTTGTGGCGGTCATGCGGAATGTGCTTTCGCAACATATTCACTGTGTCGGGGCGTCTTGAAGTGGCCAGCGTGCAATCTTGCTGTAGTTCCCTCTGTGCTTGTGACGGTGGCGAACACGAACTGGCTGGCGTGGGCAGCAGTGGCAACGGTGCTGCAAGGAGGCCTCTGTCTGCCTTACGACCTGTTTAGCTGGCCATCCAGCTAACACCATCGGGTCCAATGGTGGCCCCAGACTGAGTTCACTAGTTCACCATCAACAACCGCTGTGGCACACAGCACGAGCAATACGTTCACCAGCCCGCGCGGGCCTTGCAGTTGCTTGCTTGCTACGCTTGCTGTGCGTGCCATTATGGAGGTAGACTCTTGTATAGCTGCGATGTGCCATGAGGAATGAGGAAGCCACCACCACCATCGGCTGTCAGCACAATCGCTTTCGCGCTTGGGTGCATGCGTATCGTTCAGTCACTCGTGTGGTCTTGCTCCTCCATGCCTTGCATTACAACTTCCGTGCGATGTCATCGTATACATTCAGGTGGGTGCTCGGTTTTGTTCATATGACCTACTATGGCATGCCAGGTCTGACAGGTTGGGTTTCAACAGGTATCTGCCATGCAAGGTATGTGCGCAATCGTACACCCTAGTGGCGGCTAGGTCAAGCACCATTCGCTCAACAGCACACACATGTGCACAGCGCTTGGCGCGCAGCACCACCATCTAAGGATCAGCCGTTGTATATACACAGTGAGGTGATGCGCACACACCAGCACCACCTTACACACACGGGGTAACGCTGGTACACGTGAGCAAGGTTAACCAGGCACAAAGGCAACCTGCAGTCCTGCACAACGCCCAATATGTGCTCGAATCGTCCCGCTGTATGCCAAAACCACCATGCAAGCAACATGCGCATTGAAGGGTGCACAGTAAGAAACGGTAAGGGGCGGTGACACGGTCACTAGCCAGCATCAATCCACATTTCCTATTGCATAACCAGTGCCAAATTGTCATGCACCAGTCCGTTGAAGGATGGGTATCAGACCACCACCCAGCAGTTTCAGACTCCGACCTGCCACACCTGCCCACCTCAACACCTGACGCGCATGCAGTGCCGTCCAAACTCCAAACACTAACCTGTCTGCATGCAGACGCAAGACAACCAAGCGGTCGTCCAGGTTGTGCACCAGTTGCCCCGCATTTTTGTGCTATGAGCAAGCAACACAGGTGCGCTAAGCGGGCAGGGCGCTACACGGCAGCGCATGTACGCATGCGCGAAGGGCCGCGTTCAGATGCGCCTTGCAAACGCCGACACATCGCGGAATAACTAAAGTTGCCGCTGGGTGCATCAGCATCAGGCATCAGCCCACATGCAGTCGCCGGAGGCGTGCCCTCGCATTGCCAGCTTGCCATGCTGGCACCGCAGAGCTGGCTGCATGCAATCGCACCAGGCATAACGGATTGATTTGGGTACAGGGTACAGGGTCGGTGGCATGGATGAGCTTCACGTCCCAACAATGAGGCAAGGACCTCTGTTGCACAGGAATTGAAGGTAGCTGTAGTCTACCGGGCCACCACCATATGCGGTAGGAAGCCATACACAGCACAATGGCCTGTTAATGCATGCAGGGCAAAGGGGGACCACGGGAGCATGACGACAGCCCCTGGGTTAGAGCCCCGGCCGGCACATGTACCTCCTGTTCCGGTTCAAGCAAGTCCGTCTAGTTCGTATGCAAATTACCGCTGCAACCGTTATGAACATGTCTCGTAATATAGCAGAATGGTCGTCTCCAAGCACATACGTAATTGGGGGTTCAGTTGTGTAAGGCGTCCTTAACCGCTTGCCGGACGCGTCCAGGTAACCCTGCCTGCCGCTCTGCATCATGGCCGCCGGCCCGCAGCAATCGCCCTGCAATTTGGCGCACACTGCCATGTGGACGGGCCTTCACAGAAGAACAGTACCATTATGCGGGGGCAATGCTACGGATGACTGAGGCTTAGTGAACAGGCACATGCAAACCGGATATGGCACGGTGGGACGCACGAATGCAGAGCGCTGTCTCGTGGATGGTCTGGCAAGTGCCGTAGGGAAGGTGGTGCGGCCTGTGCTAAGTCAGCCGCACGTCAGGTGCATGTCCACAGTCAGCAGTACGGAGTCGGCAGTGCTGAGTGCGGTGTCAAAAGTCGGATCCTAGCCATAGCAAGACTGGTTGCTCAGGCCACTCTACCTGCCCCACACGCTAGTAGCGCAGTGACGGCAGCAAGGGAGCCTCGGGACAGGCAAGCGAGCAGCGGCCACCGATGTGGCATCACAACAACACACAACTCCTGCAGTACAGCACCACGGCCTTTGCAGCAGCCCGGCACACGCTGAGGGTGCGGGGTACGGCTTCTTCACAGGCATAGGGCAGCGCTCAAGGGGGGGTGCGGTCGGTGGATCTCGCTTTGCGTCTGTCCAAGACACGCCCTCAAAGAACACAGGCGGCCGCGCACGTGTCATAGCCAGATCGTACCAGTTCAGCAAATAGCGTACACGTCAGGTTCCGCCCTCTGCGCCACGCGCCAACAACACAACGCAGCGCACTGGAATTCAGGCTTGACAACCGGGCAAGGGACAGGGACACGGCAACGCAGCGCTGCTCTTGATGGTTTGGTGTGAATAAGAAACAGAGGATCGCGGCCAGGGACAAGGTGGCAATAATGCACCAGGCCCCTTGACGGGGCGGGATGTGGACGGGGGAGGGGGGGGGGGATACCTGGGGAAATGGTGGGGCGGACACACACACCCGCCAAAGTGGTTCACGCCCTGGGCACGGTCAGGCGTAACGCAGCCAACAAACACACTGTCGATTATGCGGCCACAGACACCACCGCAGCACATACATACAAGGTACGTGATACAATGGTGCATCTGTAGCCAAGCACATACCAGTAGTAGCTGAAAAGATCTGAATACGGCTGCTGTTGCAAGCGTAGGTACCGTGTGTGGAAAAGCTGAGGCAAGTGGGAGTTTGCATGGTCCTGGCACAGACAACGCACAGCAATTGATGGGTCAGGACGAAACCCCAATACAGCTGAGCAGCGCATGTAAGCAGCAGGGAACGCAACAAGCTGCTCGGGCTGCTCCCAGAGGGATTTCAGCGATGGAAGTGCGAGCGGATGGGGTGGGGGCACCGCTGCAAATGCTTCTGCGCAACATGCACATACAGCATTGGCGGGTCGCCCCCCGCGTTTGCAAATGCTCGTGTGTTTGATTAAGGTAGGGAGACGATGTGTGCTTGTGTGGCAGTGTGTGCGCGTGTATGTGCAGGCCCAGGGGTGCCAAGCAGTGCGGGTAATGATGGCAGCGATTGCCGCACAGCACAAGACGAAGGTGGTGCGCAGGCGGCATAGCCTTGCAAGACCTGAACACCGGAAGACCTTCATACGTAAACCAGCAGCCCCGACATTTGCCAACTGCGGTTTATTGTGCGCTTGGCGCGGCACAGCGTGGGGTTGAGATGTGTGCGGCAACATGTTGAAGCAAACCAGTAACCTCGACCGCTTGGTCCTACTACCAGGGCTCCTCACGAAGCACAGCGACGCACGATTCAGGC
Source organism: Chlamydomonas asymmetrica (assembly GCA_001662385.1). Classification (NCBI taxonomy): domain Eukaryota; kingdom Viridiplantae; phylum Chlorophyta; class Chlorophyceae; order Chlamydomonadales; family Chlamydomonadaceae; genus Chlamydomonas; species Chlamydomonas asymmetrica. The sequence continues at coordinate 185,331 of BDDA01000130.1, read as the reverse complement.
TGGCCTGCGCGTCTCAAACTGGAGTAAACCATGGAGCAAGCACCCAGCACCCACACCAAATGCATGGGCCGCCAGCACCACAGCACCCAACATCACAGTCGGTCACCCATTACCCCTAAGAAAACGGCAGGATGGGCGGTAACCCCTGCTCCGAACTCGGGTTCCCACTCTTGCTGCATTGCGCGGCCCCGCAAGAATAATTAATGAAGCGTGTTTGTAAGCCCGGCAGTGGCGGCGCGCAGACGCGGTACTGCTGGGTAAATAGCCACTGTCAGCGGTCGGCTGGCCGCTGCCATTCTGCTTTTGCAGTGATTGAGGCCGGCAGGAAGGCAACAGGGCAGGTAGAAAACGGGCGGCCACATCTGGAACGGTGGCAAACATGCAAATACGGTATCACAAGCACACATCACTGAGCCTCCTGCGCCAAAGCCCTCAGACACGCAAAGGCAGCAACCGGTGTAACGCCCTCTGTGTCACGCCCCGTGCTGGCGTCATGCACGCTGTCGTGAGCACAAAGGCACGCACGTAATGCACACTGCTGCGCCGCAACACGCACCCCCTGCTTAGCTTGAGAGAGGGACTTGCGGGATGACACGGGATGGGTCAGGCGCACTTGGCAGGTACGTGCAATGTCATGTTTGAGCAGCAGCCTGCAAAGACTCACACAGCCGTCTACGGCAGCGTACGCACCGCGTACGTATAAGGGCCTGGTGTGTGGACCGGGTTCGTTGATGTTTGCTTGTGCAGCTGTGCACGGCATGACAGGCCGGCGCGCTCGGACGCGGTTAGCATTTGTTGAAGCAGCATGCAGCACTGCAGCACCCTTCATATGCTTCTCCTGACACGTATCAGTTCTCATGTACTATTGAACCACTCCTGGCTGTTCAGGGCAGGTATGTCAACACGCCCTCAGCCGCCCCCCTTCCGCCCCCTCAGCAGCATCTCATTTTCTCCTCACTGCATCTTCTTCATGAACTGAAGGAGGGCGCCCGCCCCTGCACCAGCACTGCCTGCCGACACACGCTGCTGCTGGTGCACCTCCGGCAGCAGCTGGTGCTGCTGAGGTTGCAGCAGGCGTATCTGCTGCTGGTGCTGGCCGTGACCGCCTGCGTGCTGCGGGTGGGCGATGTGCAGCTGAACCGCGTCGCTGTGTGTGCCGTTGTGGTGGTGAGACGTGCGAGCCTGCAGGCCACTGCTGTTGCCACCTGCCTGCTGCATAGCCATCACCTGCTGAGCAGCCATCTGTGAGCGCATTGTGTTGCCTCCAGCACCAGAAGCCGCGTTGCGTGCAGCCCGCTGCGCCAGGATTTCATTCAGCGCCTCGGCAGATATGACTGTTGGCTGCTGGTGTTGCTGCTGCTGCTGTTGGTGTTGTTGATGTTGTTGCTGCAGGTGCTGCTGCTGCAGATGCTGTTGCAGCTGCTGCTGCAGTTGCTGTTGCTGCTGCTGTTGTTGCTTCTTGGGGCTTACACCAGGCATTGAACGCAGCGATTGCGAACCCGCAAGCAAGTTGTTTCCGCCGCCGCCGCCGCTGCCGCCGCCACCGCCGCTTGAGCCACCAGCACCGCCCTGCAGCGACACCATCACCGTCTGCTGGTGCTGCTGCTGCTGCGCATGTGTGGCTTGACCAGTTGTACGGCTGGGAGCACCTTGCTGCGAGGTGCGCATAAGCAGCTGGTTGACGGCCTGGTTGATATCCGCCTCTGAGCCCGCAGGCAACGCCAACATCGGCCCCTCGTTGCCTGCCTCATCCACCAGCTGGATGTAAATCTCCTGTGCCTGCGGCTGCTGCTGCTGCTGTTGTTGCTGCTGCTGTGGCGGTGGTTGTTGGTGGTGGCGTTGTTGCTGCTGCTGTTGGTGCTGCTGTTGTTGTTGGTGCTGTTGCAGTAGCTGCTGCTGCAGCTGGATCTGCTGCAGCTGAACCGACGCGGGAGCCTGCTGGCGGTGCTGCTGCTGCTGCTGCTGCTGCTGCTGCTGCTGCTCCATGCGCACCAGCTGCACTTGCCCCATGCCGCCGCTGCTGCGCATCACTGCGCCGCTGGAAACCCGCCCGCCGATGGCCTGCTGCCCTGATCCACCTGCTGCCACGGTGATGGCCGCTGGGGATGCCGAGGGCGACGACGCCGCCAGTGATGAGGCCGCAGCCGCCAGTGCATCCATTCCTGCCAGGGGATTCTCCTCCGCTGCATGATCGCGCCCGCTGCCGTTGCCCGCAAAGTTCGGTGCGTCTACCGGCTGGCCGCCGCCGCTCCGGCTGTGGCTGTTGGGCATTTCGCCGCCGCCATGGCCGCCGCTGTTGCAGGAGAAATTCGGGGCGTCGCCCCCGTGGCCTCCGCTGTTGCGGGAGAAATTTGGGGCGTCGCTCCCATGGCCGCCGCTGTTGCGGGAGAACTTCGGTGCGTCGCCCATGTGACCGCCGCTGTTGCGGCCAAAGTTGGGTACTCCGGCTGAGCCCGAGGGGGACCTGCCTGCAGGGGTGCCGCCGACGCCAAACGACGCCCGGGCGTGGTGCTCGACAGCATGCTTGCCAGACGCTGCCGCTGTAAGGCCCGCAGCAGAGGGTGACATCCCAGGCGGCAGCGTGACAACAATGTATTGGTCCTGACCGCTCTCGCCGGTGGCCACGACGGTCGCGCCTGGAGGAGCGTCAATCGGGATGGCCATGGTTCCGGAGCCGCCTCCGGCGTTCGAAGGCAGCATGATGACCTGCACCTGCTGCTGCTGGCCGGGCCCCACCTGACCCGCCTGCGCTGCCTGAGCCAAGGCTATGGAGCTCGCGAATTGGCCCAGGTTAGGCGACTGCTTGGGCAGCGAAAGGAGGCCGTTGGCGTCAGAACCGCCAGCGGGGCCGCCGCCCATGTGGGTCTGCTGCTGCGAGTGCTGTTGGGCATGCTGCAGCGGCTGGGCGATGGACGCATTGCCACGCAGCACTGCGCTGACCTCTGCCGCCAGTGAGGCTGAGAGCGGCTGAGACGGCGCCCCCGGCATGACGCCCTGCTTGTGGAAGGCACTCAGGAGCCTGCTGGAAAAGGCGGCAGCGTTGTTGCCGCGGCTCGGTCCCCCCTGTCCTTGCTGCTGCTGCGATGGTGCGTGCTGGGCCTGGTTAGGACCGCCCATGTGAAAAGGCCGCGGGCCGTGGCTGCTGCTGCTGACACGGAGCTCGCCTGGATCGCCAGACTGCTGGTTCGCCTGGTGCTGTGCCAACGCCGCCAATTGCGCAGGCCTGCTCGGGGCCTGCCGCAGGTGCCCGTTCTGCTGCTGCTGCTGCTGCTGCTGCTGCTGCTGCTGTTGCTGCTGCGAAGCAACGCTCACGTTGCCCGCTGTGCCGCCGCCGCCTGCGGTGCTACGCATCGTACTTTTCGTGGCAAGCAGCGCGCCGCGCGGGGTCTCGACGCCAACGCCCCCCGCCGCCTCGTCTCTGCCGTCTCCGCCCCACTCGCGGCCGACGCTGTCCGCTGCGACGCTGCAGAGCTTCACCAGGCCCATCACCGCCTCGGTGCACTGCACCGCGTTCGCAACGGGCAGCTCGCGGCTCAGCACGATCGCCGCCGCCTCAAACATCGCGCCAAGCGTTGACATGGGGCGATTAGGCAGCAACCCCGGGGGCGGGCGCACGCCCAGCTCTCTCGGGCTGCATCCTGCCCCGCTCGCATTCTGCCCGTCGTGCGAGCTGCGCTTGCGCACGTGCCCGTCGGCGCCGAGCGCGTGACCCACATCGCGCTCGGTGCCGTTGGCCTCGGCGGCAATGGACGGCAGCGCCTGCTGCAGCATCACGCAGGCGCCGCGCAGGACGTCCAGGGCGCGCTGCAGCACGGCGGGGCGCACGGCGGGCCCTTGCGTAGAGCCCGCACCCGCAGGGGCTTCGCCCGAGGCCACACCGTCACCTTCGTGACGAGCCTGTGCGGACGGGTTCGAGCTCATCGTGGCCCTGCCTTGCAACATAACGTGCTGGGCCTGGCTCGCTTGGGCAGCGTGCTGCTGCTGCTGCTGCTGTTGCTGCTGCTGTGTATTGGACAGCTCGAGGACGGCTGGGCGGGGCCGCGTCGGGGCGCCCTGCAGCGAGGCTTGTCCAGTAGACACGAGTTCGGCCAGCCCAGAACGACGGTCCGCAGGCATCTCGTTGGGGCCCTCAGGTGCTACTATGGCGTACACGTTCTGCGGGTGTCTGCCTGCGTGCGGCTGCGAGCGAGGCTGAAGCGGGACGCCCTGCACGGCAAGCAAGGCGCTGGCACTTGGCTGTGCGTCAGGGGAGGCTGGAGGGGAAGAAGTTTCCAGGGCAACGCGCGAAGCACTGCTGGTACGCTCAAGCAAGGGGGTCTGGGCGCTGACGCCCAAAGCGTGCTTTCTCGGAGGGTCCATAGGGCCCATGACCACAATGGAGGGCTTGGCTCCGCTGCTTGTGTCCACAGACTGCAGTGTGTAAAACAGCCCCGGTGTCTTCGCAACTGTGCTGGCTGCGTTCCCACTGAGGAGAGCTGCCCCCGAGTCCTCTTTAAGCACGAGGATGGCCTCGTCCGCTTTCGCGATGCCCACCTCGTGTTCTTGCGCTGACCGCTCGGCCTTCAACAGCTCTGGCACAAGCGGCGAACTGCCGCGAATGTGGTGAGGCTCTTGTGCCAGCTGACCTTGCCCGTTGGCTGTGGGCGGGGAGTTGCGCTGTGAAGGCAACGGCGCTGGCACGGCGCCAGGTGGACCCAGGGCACCTGCTACAGCAGCCTGAGAACCTCCCAGTGCAGACGCTGCAGATGCAGATGAAGGCCGAGGTGATCCCTGGGCCATGGCCTCAGGGAAGATTGCATCCTGCCCGAGGATGTACGCTTGCGCCATTTTCGCCAGCAAGCGCTGCGCCCCGGGCACCCCGCGCCGTGCTAGCAACACAGCCTTTGCAATACACCGGACCATATGTGCCTCCTTTGCGTTAGACGGCGTGGGCAAGGAGCTCAGGTAGTCAGCAGCACCTGGCTGGTGAGCGGGCTGATCTGTCTCGGCACTCTGCTGGTCTGGGGCCTGCATTGCACAAGTAGGTGACATGCCCATGCAGCCCATAAAGGAACAGCGCTCAGCCGTGCCAAAAGACTGGAACATAAGCATCTCTTCAAACACGTGCTCTGGCGCCCAAGAGTGCAGGACTGTCACAAGAGCCACCCAAGGCACGGTACTAACGCACGGCCATGACTGCAGTACCTCAGACTGCATGTTGTGGTGCAGCGGTGGTGTGCAAGTAACCAGGACAAGGACAATGTCCAGGTATGCAGAAAACGCAAGTAAGGCACAGGGAGAGACAACCAGAGCGGGAAGTGCACATATAGCAGTGTGAGACAAACCCGTACCTCCTCGTTCAGTGCTCCCGCCAGCGTTGCCAGTGCTTCCCGAGCCTCATCATCCAGCCCAGACTGGGCAGGTTTCAAACGCTTTGCCCGCTCATCTATCACTGCAGGCTGAGGACTGGCAGACGCACGCTTCTTTTGCACTCCGCTGCTGAAACCCTGACTGGCAGGTTGACTGGTGTCAACTGGCAAGCTGCCTTCGAGAGGAATCCCATCAGCTGCAGCTGGGCAGACCTCTCGTGCTCCACAGTCTGCTGCAGCTGTGTCATCGTCAACGTCCATGTTCACGTTTGAGCCAGGGCCTACAGGCAAAGTTGTGCAGCAATTGCTTGTATGTAGGGTCAACCCACGCACCGCAGCACACCACGGCAAGAAACCTGAACATATGCTTGAACGACGAAGGAACAGGGTGCTTGCGCCAGATCCGTGTCTTGAGGCCAGGTGAAACACACAAGGCAGCGCCAGCGCATCAACCTCTCCTCCTGACTGACTGTGGTTGCAAATCGCGCACGCGCACCTGGAACTTGGGCTGAAGCTGCTGCAAACTCTTCTGACGATGTTAGTGCAGCAGTCGCTTCTGTGCTTGACCTGCCTGGCATTCACAACGTCAAACAAAGCGGCGCAAAAACCAGCGGGCAGCACGCCAAGCCCATTTGTACATCACTACCAAGTTGCAGGAGGGTGAAGGTAGATAACCCACCGTGTGCCTCACAAAGACGTTCATTGCAGGCGTGACGGCAAGCTGCAACACTGGGTGCTGGCCTTTGCCACTTCACCAGCTCAGGTCAGCACGACCTCAAGCCAACTGAAAACCATACAGGCAAACGAAGCAACGACAACTGTGCAGCAGCAGTTTTCCTGACATACAAGCAGGCACGAGTCATCAACCACAGCTCACCTTGGTCAGCAACAATGTGAGCCCCCGTGTCGTCAGCTGCGGTGCTGGACTCTCGATTATGACCTTGTCCGTCCCGCACCATTAACACTGAAGCCTCTTTAGAATAAAGCAGTAAGCGTGCTACAAGATATTGCCTTGACTTCACTGCAGCGTGGTCATTCCTGCCTCGTAAGGTTTGGTCAGGACCCAGGCAGCCAAGCGCATCAGGCACCTGCAGACGCAAGGAAGCAAACTGTATAGTCTAGAGTGGTAAGCAGACCCCAGTGCATATACAGGTCTTGGTACACAGCATGATGAGCTTCTGGTTGCAAACGAATGGCCCTACGCGGCCTTGCGTGTAGCTTCCAAACCCCTTTCAGCCCGTTTGCCGGGTGATGAGCACACACAGAAAAACAGTCCAGTATGCAAATACCTGCACATTAGACTCAATCCTGTTGGCCGATAGAGCCTCACCTGCCACTGCCCCCTGGACAAACTGCTGCCTCAACGCTGCAGTGCAGCGGACCGTGCACAGAAGAAGACCGTTGTGCGGCGTCTCAACGGTGTCAGGTAGCGCTGCTTCTAAGAAAAGAACACACAGGACTGACGGATGTTTAGAAAACGGCATAACATACTGGGATGGTGGGTTACCAATTGGTATGTGAGCAGGCCTCAAGAAGCAAGCCTTGGATTACTCTGCCGTCAAGCGCTGGCGGATAAGAGAGGCAAGCCAGCGAAATGCAGAGATATATCAACGCGTCGGACTCCCCAATTTTATAAGGCTGCTGGCTATGGCGACTCGCAAGCTTGCGCACAGGTCCCCGCCACTTCATTTTGGTGCGTCAACCCCCAAACTCTCCCAACCCGGGTAAAAGGTCTGAAGCAGGCCCGCATGTACCACATACTTCTAAAAGCGGAAATCAACAAGACGCGACGTTTGAATACCGTCCACCTTTGCAGCTCAGCTTTGCCACTATTGCCTCTTGTTGAAAGTTGTACAAGGCCAAACTTGGGGGCCAACAACGCCAAGACAAACGGAAAACCCGACACGGCATGGTCTATGTCTAAACACGTCTTCTTGTTGTTTTCTTTTGCTGTTATTTGTCATGGATAGCGAGCACCGCAGTCCGAGCGCAACCTTGACTGTTACACGCACGGCACCACGGTGTAGGATGCTCTTCAAGTGAGGTACACTTTTAAACGACTCCAGGTTTGCACCAATGCATACTCTGTGCTGTGAGAGTGTCGCCTATAGCTGTACCCCAACTGTGGTGAGCCGACAAGGCGCGTTAACCGTCACGTGACGGTTTGTCAACCGTCGCAAAGCATAGCGTGTACTTCAGGGTCGGAAGTCTGAAACAGAAATTTACAAGCACGCAATTTTAACCTGGTAGTGCAGTCTTTCAGGTATGTCCTTCCATCGTCGCTCATAGTGTGGATTGAAGGACGCACTGGTTTGCTTCCAAAGCGACGTTCTGCCAGCAGCACGTGACCTGTAAGCCGAGAGCGCCCTCCTCCACGGCTGACCTTGTTCAGATTAGCTATTACTGATGTGTTTGCACTGGTGCACAGCTATGCCTCAACCCGCAACACCTGCACGACCCTGTGCGGGCCGCCCGCACCTGTACACGCGGCCCTGTGACAAACAGCCGTCGATGGTTCAGGCTCGTAACACTCACTCCTGTACAGCTGCATCTTTTCCATGTGCAATATTGCAAGGCTCGTCATCGTGCTCAAGCCCAACAAGGATGACACCGCTTTATCAAACCCAGCTATGATTACGTAACCCACATTCGTGTGCACCTCCTCAACGATCATATGCAGGGTCGTCAATATCCTGCCTGCTGCTGAAAGTGGCGGTGGCCTCGACCGACTGGTGTTTCAGTTGATAATCGCGACCATATATCTGGCAACACGACAAACACTGGAGAGCCAACTGGGCAGCAAAAGCAACCCACATGTCAGGATCCTACGTCCGCACTAGGCGATAGTGGATAGCTTAGCGCAGGGCTGGTGCTTGCAACGTAAAACAATTGTGCCAACGTGGCTTCTGAAAACAGTCGCTAGTGAGTGCTTAGTGCAAGCACTGCATGTGCACAACAATTAAAAACACCACAATCCCAAGCGTACTCAATATCCGGTGACATTTATAAACATGGTTTGGGATTTGGGGATGTGCCGGCCTCCACTTCAAATCACCGGTCCCGTTATACGTGACTAAAAGGTGGTCTGCAAACCCAAGACGAGTGCTACCAAACCTTCAAGTCATCCACAACCACACCAACAGCTATGTTTGGCAGCTATATGTTTGGAAGCAAAAGTGAACGTAACGTGAACGGTATACACAATCATCCTTGATGCATGCGGTCATCGCCTGCTGTGGCAAAGGTGGCCAGCGCTGCACTGTAGCAACTAGGTAGGGGGACGAAAGGGTCAGATGTGTGTGTGCACAGGTCTCCAGGTGCAGAGCTTGCCGCGGCTTGTCTACGAGCATCCAAACTCCCTCAGGCGCAGGGCACATTCCGCCACATGACACAGCACACGCGGCACCAACGGCCAGCACCTTTGAAGGCCCTTGCATGCAGTCGTGCTGCCATGAAGGCCAGGGCCCAAATTATGGCCGCGTCTAAAGTCTAAACTGTGCCGCACTGATCACGGTCCACTGACAGTCCCAGGCCGTGCAGCGTTTTCGGGGCCACACTGTTGGGTCTCGTTCGCAACCAAGCCAAGCGATCCATAGGACGGCTTATCAAGACTCAAGAGCGTACCCAAAACTTAATCTAGTCCGAATCCACCAGATCAATCACCTCGTGTGAAGTCTGGGTTGCACGCACGGCTCGGCCCTGGCCACCGTGCCCAACACGATTGCCCTCACACGCAGCCGCAACTGCCGGCGCATGCGCCGGCCGTTGGTCGTCCCGTGTGGGGCTGGCTGCGGCCACGATGCACGGACGCTCCACTTGTCTTGCACACGCTGTGCTATTGGCCGCCGTGTGTGCAGCGCCACAGCAGGGCTGCGCGGTCGGCGCACAACGCGGTGGCGGCGGCGGCAGCGCCTCGCCGCCATCGGCAGCATCCGGCTGGCCTGCACAGGCCGGGCTTGCTGCTCGTGTTGCGGCATGCGCTGCAATCGCCGTCGCGGCTCCTGCTGCAGCGGGCGGGCCATGACTCAGCGGCAGCGGCACACCGAGCGCCTCTTCAGCCGGCAAACGCAGCTCGTCTCCACGCCCGGAGGTGGCACGAACGCGTTGGCGGTGCGACGGCAGTGAATCGCATGCCGTCGCCGCCGACGCCGGCGCTCCCACGCCAATGCCCCCGTGCATCAGCACTGACGCCGGCGCTACCGGTGCCTGTGCAACTGCTGAGGCAGTGGGCAAGGGTTGACACGGAAAGGGCGCCCCGGTAGTTGCGGCCGGCGCATGTGCCCTCATCGAGGTGCTGGCGATGCATGCCGGGAGCTCCGTGCCGCCGATTTTCCCCACGGAGACTGCACCGCAGCGGCGCTTCGCGGACCTTGCACTGCCCGCGTCTTCGCCGCTGCCATCCGCACTGACGTCCGATGAACTGCCAAAATCAACACAGCTGGCGTTGCATCTAGCTCTAGCTGCGCCGGGCACTGGTAGACCACGTGTGGCGGCCGCAACCGCAGCGGTATCAGCCAAAACAGCACATGCTGCCATCGGTGCAGTCGCAGCAGGAACACGCTGTTGCGGGCTTGTCGCCGCTGCCGCCTGGGAGGGGAGGCCCCTTAAGCTGCTCAACGCACGCACCGACGTTGCGCTCCCGCTGCCGCTGCTGCCCTCGCTGCTGCCCGGCAGAGCGCTGCCGCCGCCGCCGCCGCCGCTGCCGCCACGCCCCCTGCTGTGCTGCGAGCTGAGCTGCGTGCTGCAGTCCTGCTGGGCGCCCGCCGCGGCCGCCAACGCGCGGGCGACCAGGTCTGTTGCATACACCCCTGCCGCGGCGTTCCGGGACTTCCTTCCCAAGCTGAGCCGCGGCTTGGCGCACGCTTTGCGCTTGTTTGGCGACGACGTGAGATCAGGTGCGTGCCGTAGCGGCGACGGGCTCGGGGCGGCTGGGCCAGCCGCCCCTGCGGCCTGAGGCTGCTGTGGCGACCGCGGCTGCGGCGATGGCAGCAGCAGCGGCTGCCCCTGCTCGTGCTGCGTGTGCTGCAGAGGCGCCACCGCCTCCAGGTGCTGCTGAGGACTGTCTTGGTTCAGTGCCGGTGGCTGCGGCTGCAGGCGTTCCCTTGCATGCACCGTCTCCTGCACAGCACTACCCTGGGCTCGCCCGCATGGCTGCTGCCACTGGTCTTGCCGTTGGGCCGGGCCTGTCACGCTCAGCGCTTTCTCCTCCCCACCATCCTCCTGCTTCGGCGTGTGCGCTTGCGGCTGGGGCCGCAACACCGGCTGCGGCGGCAGCATGGGCTGCTGGCTCACGGTGTTCGCCCTTGGCGCGCTTGTGCCTGACACCTCGTCAGGCCCAGCGTGCACCACCATCAGCTGTGGGCTGATGCCAACAGCCAAGGAGTCTGGCTGCTGCCGCTGCTGTCGCGGCTGCAGCTCATGCTGCTGCTGCCGTGGCTGTTGCTGCTGCTCCTGCTTCATGTGGGGCTGCAGGAAGCTGTGTTGCGGTGACTCCGGCACCTGCCGCAGAGGCTGCTGGTGCCTTAACGCCCCGCCTTCTTGACGTTGCGTGGTCGACACATGTGGCTGCGCATCCTCCATCGCCGGTTGCCTCGGTAACTGGAAGCCGGTATGGCGCTTTGAAGCTGCGGCCACACGAGGATGCTGCAAGTCCTGTTGCGGTGGCTCGGCCCTGGCCCCGCCGGCAGCACCATCCGGCTGCATCGCCCGTACACCGCCAGAGCTGCTGTCTGCCGGCATCAGCGGGGAAGGCACGCCGGCAGTGCTGAGCGCGAGCTGCAGCTTGGCGTTGGCCGCGTTGGCGCGCCGCAGCTGCTCTGCCATGTCTGCCAGCGTGCTGCGGAGCATGTGCACCTCCGCTGCCCGCGCATCTTCCGCCTGTGAGGACCACACCGGGTGAATAGTGTGCACACACATGAGACCACTCTTGATGTTGCATAGCATACAATCACATGGTATAGTGGTATACCATTAAGGCAGTAAGCCAGTAACGCATGTCAAAAAAGCAGCTAGTGCACCTGCACAAGCGCCCAACGAGCAGCGGCAGGCTCCCGGACCCACTCACCGGCTCCACGCGTTCAGCCGCATCGTGCGGCCCTCCCTGCAGCTCTTTGCTCGGCCGCCTGCCCGCCGCGTCTGCCCCAGCTTGCGCATGCAGCCTCGACGCTGCTTGCCACTCAGCCCCCGCAGCGGCGCACGCACAGTCCACGCCGTCAGGGTCACACAGAGTTGCGTCCGCCGGGCGTTGCAGCGCCTCCGCGGCAGAGGTGTCGGCCGCTGGCCCCGCCCGCGACACGTGCTGATGATGATGATGATGCAGATGGGACAGCGCGGTAGGGGAGGCGGCGCCGTAGGTGCGGCGGCGCTGCGGCCGCTGTTGCTGCTGCTGCGCCTGCAGTAGCGGCCCCTGCTGCAGCTGTGGTGGAGCCTGGCGTCCGTCGCGCGCCGCCCTCGCGCCCGGCGTGTCCTCCCCGCAATCGGCACGTACGCGCTCCGCAGGAGACGCAGCGGCACAAGCATCCTGGGATGGAGGGACCGCAGCGGCAGCGGCCGCTTGGCGACACCGCTGTCTGAGAAAGTCCAGCTCCCGCTGCTGCTCGCTCACGCGCGCTCGTAGCGCGTCGTTCTCGCGCTGCAGGCGGGACGCCGTCTCGATGGCATCGCGCGCCGCGCGTGCACGGTGTATGGCTGCAAGGTCGCGTGTGTGCGCTGCCCAGTAGTTTTGCCCGTACGACAACCTGCAAGCAGCACCGCGACAAGCACCCAGCGGTGGCGCTGTCATTGTGCGTGCAAGGTTGGCAGTAGCTCACCACATACAGCATATGGACAAACGCAGCGGAAGCCGAAAAGTGCGCAACGACAGGTGGAGAATCACATATTCACAACACAGGTTAGGGCCAAAGAGAGTGGTGTTCCCTATGCAGTTGTGCCAATTGTGCAAGCACCATCAGCCTGCATAACAGGTAGGCGCATCCGGGCTGTGTCGATGAGAGTAAGAGGGACGTGTTAAAAGGCCAGGGCAGTTGCTGCTTTCCTTATTTGGAAGACGCAGGCGGCAAGCTTGCAATGCTGAGCGCAAAAGCAACAAGCCGAAGGTTGTGAGCGCCGTTCCCTCTCCCCCCCCTGTCCCCCCCACACGCACACCACCACACGCACACTGCGCGGCCCGACGGAAAGCGTACTGCATGGCCCCACGGGAAGTAAAAAAATTGAACACACCACCACACGCACAGAACTACGTTGGACCCTCCCAAGCTTGGCAGGCGTGTCGCTCACATGAGGTGCTGTAAGCCCTCCACGGGCTCGGTGGTGAAGAAGGCCAGGACGGGCCACGTGCCACACACGTCCATCTGCACCTGCTTCACATTGGGGCTTCCTGCAAATACCACAACAGGCACCGCAGACACCCAGCGCTACTTAAATGGTCTGTCCTTGTCCTGTCCGTTGGGCGAACACGCTCCTCATGTAATCGGCATACCCGGCAGACGCTCCTGATGCAAGACAATGCAAAATACATATCACAACGCGTGCTATCCTCATATAGTCATATGTCACACCCATACCCCACGACCTCCTCTATCAGTAAGTTCACAGTCACCAATGCTGCCTCCCTGATGCTGCCCACCTCGTGCGCTCCCCACCTCCCAGGCGCACGTGGACAGTCAAACCACACACACATCATCCGCCCCGTGCGTCCTCCCCCCGCATGGCCGCCCCCCCCCCTTACAAGGGCCACTCACGTCCTGGGTCCACCACTGCACCGGTGCTGCTCAACGCGACGACAGGGTCGTTCAGCAGGCCCATGAGGCCGCCCACCCGATTGCAGGTGAATGTCAGCACCTCGCCAGCCAGCCCTGCAGGCATCGTTACCGTCCATGAATACCTCACAGTCAAGGTCTTTTGTATAAATAGTTTGTCATATAAACATGAAACAGACCCCTGTCCCGACATTTATCCCGTCACTGCAGTAAACCAGGAAGGTAACGCTCCTGCACCGTGGCGTCATCAGGCCGTGCTTGACTCTCACCTTGGGGATCTGGGTCATGTGCCTCGTCCTCGCCCGGCACAGCCATCAGGCCCGCCGACACGTCGCCCGGCTGCTCCACGTCACACGCGTACCTGCACGTCAGCATTATCCACCCACATGCGCTCACGCGTCGCCGGCTACGACAAGCAGCACTGGCATGATTGCACCTCTTATGGTGCTGGGTGCTGGTCCCGTACTCCCATCAGCCAACAGCAGGATCACGAACGTAAGAATGCTGCAGCGGATGGCAGATGGGATGCATGGCTTCATATCTGGTGGTCTCGTACTTTGTGGGCCACGAATGTCAACCCTGAAATCTTAAATTGGGTTGGTCATATGCTACCGTGAGTGTGAGTGCTGCAGGGCCACGCATAAAAGCATGCAATTATGATCGCACGAATAAGATCAATGGCAGCTGGTGAGGGTCTGGTATGATGAAGCGATGCTGCCTGCAGCAACAAGGGTGGATGAACGATGGCCCTACGCTATCATGCATGCATGCCGCGGCATTGTCGCAAATTACGTGGCCTGGATTAGTGAATAAGCTGTCTTGGGGGCTACGAGGAACCAGGTGTGTGGCCGGGCTGAGACCTTGCGCACCGCACCTGCCAATGTCCGCCGCCCACTCCTCAAGTAGCTTGCCGGTGGCTGCGTACGCCTCAGGCATGGTGGTCATCACGCCAAACAGCTGGGTCTGCGTGAAGACCTCCCCGGAGTAGAAGCCTAGCAGCGCCGCCTTGCCCAGCCTGCACATCGCACATCCGCACGCGCGCACCCACACATACACACATCAGGTGCAATCTCTATCCGTACGCATACGCACCCTGCACGGCGCCACTGGAATCACACTGCATAGCCCCATGTGCGCCTCCCTCTGACACACATACACACATGTGCACGCATGTGTAAGGTCCTGCACACCCATTAAGCAGGTGGTACAACGCTCTGCCACACCTGGCTGGCATCGCCAACTACAGCAACAACGAAAACGATGAGGCAGCCTGACAACATGACCGTGGTCCAACCGAGCTGCGGGGTTGCGCTCGCACCTGGCGCCGGGCTTCACGGCGAGGCTCTGCTGCCCTCCCTGGACCAGCGGGTGGTCGTCGGGCCATGGCAGGCCCTCCTGCCCTGGAGCCAGCGGCACCACCTCAACCTGAACGCATGGTGGTCATCGTGGTGTATATTTGATGTGTTGTAATGTGATACGATATGTCATCCATGGTGCACACTTGAGCATCATGCACGCTCGCTGTGAACGTGTTTGGACAAGGTCAGGTGCACATCCAGATGCACATCTGGTCGGGTGCGTTCTGCACGCTTACCGCCAACACGCGAGATAAGGTCAGATATGCGCAAGGCCGCAGCTCTCACCATGCATCGTGCAGGTCATCAGCTTACCACAATAGAGACAGAGATCATACAGCCCAGCATTGCAGCAGGGCAATCCATCAAGTTGTATTCAAGTGAGTGCAGCTGCAGCCTGGCATGCGATCTGCTCACCGTGTCGGCCAAGTCAATGTCCAGCAAAGGAATGTCCTGCAGCACCTCGAAGATGTCAGCAGCCTTCAGCTTGCTGGCGGCCACACTCGTCGCGCTCGCCCTACCAGCTCCGCTACGGCCTCCCTGCTGCCGCTTGCGTATGACTTGCGCGGCATGGCGCCGAAGCAACGCCTCCACAGCAGCCTCCATCCTCTGAAGAAGTAAGGAACAACAGAGCAGGCAGTGCACCAAAAACCAACCCTTTTCGTTTCCACACGTAAAGGGCAGTTGTATTGGATACACCTGTACTGCCGCTGCTATGGTAGGAATATGCTTGTCCAGAGGGTCGTAGCTCCCCACATCCCCCCCCCCCTGGAGCAAACAATACACCTCATTCAAGAGGCTCCCCAGTGAAGTGCAATTCGGTAATACTGGAGGTGGTGATTGAACAGGGCCGGCATTCCGGCAACCTCAGCGCCAACCTCAGCGCCATTGGTGTCTTTGGCCACACTCTCCGGGGGGATGTGCTTGTCCAGAGCGTAACTCCCCCCCCTCGTGTGGAGAAAAAACAATACCAGAGGCGGTGATGGAACAGGGCCGTTGAAGGCGTTGTTTACCTGGTGCTCGCGCTTGAGCTCTGCGTCATCGTGGCTGTCTTCAAGGACCCTCACGAGGGGTGGGTGCTGGCTGGCGTCGCGGCGGTACAGCGCTCTGGCAGCGGAGGTGCGCAGCTCAAAGAGGCGGTGGCTGTCGCCGCCGGCTCGCAGGACGCTGCCCAGGACCACGAGGGCATCCCCTGACGGCAGGAACAGACACACGCAACATTGAACTTGCCTGCTGTTCCAGACACGCTGGCAACGCGCCCCATTGATAAAGCTGCGCAGACCCCGCATGCTGACCAAGCTCGCCCTCTTCACCCACGGGCCTGCCCATGCCAAATGCGACTGCAAGGCACTCACCTAGGAGGGTGTCCTGCCCCGCCTGCCTCCGCTGCAGCAGCTCGTGCAACCACGCGTATGAGTTGCAGACAGGTAGCGGGGGCGGCGAGTGACTGCGGAAAGCGCTGCGGCTCGCAGCGTCCCTCAATGACTCGGCAGCAGGGCGGTGCTTTGCCGCTGCGCAGCTGGCGCCACCTGCAGCGCTGCGCGTACGGACGGCCCCAGCTGCAGACGGCCCTGCGGCAGTTGGTCCTGCTTCCGCAGCAGCGGCGGCGGCGGCGGCGGCGGCAGAATGCTGGGCTGCAATGGCAGCTCGGGTGAGCCTGCGTGCCTGTGAAGCAGCTTGTTGCTGTGCCATGGTGCGATCTGGGTCACAGCTTGCCACCGCCAGGGGCTGCTCATGACCCAAAACACAAACCGGTGGGCGACCCACATGGCCCACCTGACGGGCGTGAACCATGTGACGGCTGCTGCGATTGCCGAAAACACGGGGGCTGGGAGCTGGGGAGAGCACACCGGGAGCCACCGCTAGCATCGGCGCCTGCGCTGGCGGCGCATCATCGTCCTTGGCCACCGCCCGCTGCGCGCCCCCGTCGTCTGCGTGCGCACGCGCAGGCGCGACGCCGCTCGCCTTGTGTGGGGATGGGCGTGGGAGTGGTGAGTCGCCCAGGGCTGCTGCGGAGGCTCCGGCGTGAGCGCTCGGAGTGGCGGCGCTTGGGCTGCGTTTTTGGGCCGCTTGCGCTGCGCGCGTCTGTGGGGCGCTTTCGTCGCCGCTGGTGTCGTCGTCCGTGGAGGTTATGACAATCACGGAAGCGCTGTCCTGCTGCTTACAAGCGCCTGCCTGGCTGTGGCTCCTCTGTGGCTTCCGGCCTGGCTCCATCAGCCGGGCGCAGGGCGAGCCAATGTGCCCGCCACCGCCAAGGACGCCGGCGGTGTCGCGGCTGGCGCCGAACAGGTTGGGGGCCTGCTCACTGGGGTCGAGGGTGCCAGGTAAGCGCTGAGTAAACTGCTCAGGGTCTTCAACCTCCGGGTCATACACGTCATCGTCTTGGTAGTACTGGTTGTCATCATCATAGTACAGCCCATCGTGGTACAACCCATGGTCCTTGCTGCGGGAAGCGAGCCCTGGTCCTTCCGCAGCCACTGCGTCCTGGCGGTGCTGTTGCTGCTGCTGCTGCTGCTGCACTGCGGGTTGCAATGGTGGCAGCGCAACGGTCGGCATCGGCGGCACGGCCATTGGCGGGCTCTTCATCACCTGCCGGCCGTCGCAGGCAGCGGCCCCAGGCTGTCTTGCATCAGCGAACATGGCATGCGGAGTTGGAAAGCTCCTGATGGTGTCTGCCAGACGGAAGTCTCTGCTGGCAGGCTGTACCGCGTTGTGAGGTGGCAGCATAGGCACTGCCAGCTGGGCTGGCTGCGGCATGCACAGCCCGAGCTCATCCGAGACCGCAGTTGGGCTGCGGTTGTGCTGGCGAGGCGATATGCATGGTCCAGAGCTGCAGTTGGCAGGCGAGCAGACTTTGCTTGGAGTGAAGGCGTGTCCGCGGGGGCTTGAGGCCAGCAAGCTGAGCCCCGCCACATTTGCATTCGAACGCTCGGTGGAGCCACGTGCTCCAGGTATGAACGCTGCAGCAGTAGCGTCTGGCTGTGCTAGTTGGGCAGTTGTATCAATTTTGCGTCCACGAGCCCTTCCATGGCAAGCATTATGGAGGCGAACCGAGTCATTGCAACCAGTTGTGCTTGCATCCAAGCTGTTGAAGGGTTCCTGTCAAAACAGCACCAAGACAGGTAAGGGCTTCAGTCTGAAAGGTTGAACTGGTAAGAAGATGGCAAGCAGGTGTAGCAGGCCACCCAAGCGTGCAGGAAACCCCGCCCGCAGTCCCAGGCTGTCGCTTGCACGCGCGGGAAAACACAAGGGGCAGGGCTGCACTCGCTGGCCAGATGGCTACTCTTATGTGTGTTGAGTTGGCGCAAGAAGCATAGGCTGTGGGGTTTGGGCATACGTACCAATGTCTTGTCTGCCGAACCCTTCCTGCAAGGACTCGACGTGACAGTTGTTGCTGGGTCACCGTCAAGCGTGGCCTGATGCATTTCGGATTGGGACGCTTCAGCTCCACTGCTTTGCCTGGGTACCAGTCCGAGGTCACGCCAGACCACCATTTGACTGTTAACCTTACATGTGCTCCCCGGGTCCAAACGGGTTGGTCTGTGTGGCGCCGTCAGGTACCCTGTGCTGCTTGCTGTGGCCCATCACTGTGAGCCGAGAATGACAGTTTGTGCGCTCAAGCTTGCACCCCTTGCGCCCCCATGCGTGAGCAGAGAGGCGCTGTGTTTGCTCCACCGCTGACTGAGCTGATCGACAGCGCCACGCTTGAGGCTCCAAGGCGTTATGACCCTGGTGTTGTGCTGAATTCAATCCATCGTCTGCCCTGCCTGGGCGCCGCTCCAGCGACTACCGTATATGAAGGACAGCGGCCCTTACGGCGCCGGTATCGGCACGTTGCAAAGGGGCACCACGGATGCGCTAACCGCACACCTGGTGAGCACAGCTACCAAGCCAGCAGGAAACGCCTGTCTTGGCTTCTGTCTGCTGTGCAATGTGCAGGACTGTGGTATCATCATCGGATGACTGCCATGCTAGCCATGCCTTCCTGTGATGGCCTACTCGGCCGAGTTTGCTGGGATTGAACCCTCACGTGTCAGTGTGTGGCAGCGCCAGCAATGCGCATACCAGCAGAGGTGCAACAACCAATGCTGCAATGCACTTCAGCGGTCAGTGCACTTGGAGATTGCCGTGCAGCAAGGCGGCATATCAGAGCAATCAGCAGATACATGCACAGGCTGGAAGGCGGTCCTGATCAACACTGAGCACGCTAAAAGGTGGCCCCAGGGGTGCATTAGCATTGCCGCTGGCCAAGCTACTGACTCAGCATGTGATGGCCACACGGTCCTGGCTCTCCTTCATGTTATCCTCTTGCTTGCACGCGCACGGGGCAACGCGCACAGTGCACGCATGCACATCAAGCGGGACAGTCACGCGCTGTTGACTGAGGACTGGAGCTGTTGAGTGGAGGAATGGATTGCGCAATGGTCCTTGCTCAAGGCCTGATGCAATTGCTGGGCGCACACTTGTACAGCTCACTTGACATATCTGTGCCCGACGTGCACACGCTGAGAGTGCTATGAACAAGCCTCCAAGCACTTCATACGCCCCTCACAAAGACCCGCTTGGTCACGGGAGCCACATTTTCCAAGCATTACCAGCAGGCGGGTTCCACTTGACAACCTTTTACAACCACGGTGTTGCATGTTGCTGCGTGCTCAGGAAAGCGCAGCATTGGCAGCAACCGTGTGCACCCCAGGTGCACGGAATTCTGGGCACCCTGCATGGCGGCAACCAGCAGCAAGGGAATGCAAAGCCTGGAAGGTGGTGTGGGTGCACTGGATGGGCAGGAAGCACGGCAAGTAGAATGAAGTGCAGGGCCGGGGTGGGGACACGGTGACTCGAACGAGGGACATCAGGGAAGGGGGGGGTGGACGAGCTGGGAGGGAGGGCAGGGCAAACGCCGA
Organism: Chlamydomonas asymmetrica; assembly: GCA_001662385.1. NCBI lineage: Eukaryota > Viridiplantae > Chlorophyta > Chlorophyceae > Chlamydomonadales > Chlamydomonadaceae > Chlamydomonas > Chlamydomonas asymmetrica. The sequence goes on along the minus strand of BDDA01000130.1, from coordinate 165,967 downwards.
GCCAACCCGAGTTTTCATCAGTGGTCTGAGGTCATTTCATCGTGTAGGGAGTCGCCAGGAAAGAGTGTACTTGCGGGGTCTGGGCGCGTGTGCATATGCAGAAATGCATGCATGACCATGCGATAGCACGGTGCACAAGCCATGCAAGGCCTATTGTGGGTTCATTACCGCAGTGCTTAGTTTCCAGTCATCCCATTACGCAGTGCATCTTGCACCCCTGTGCAGGAAGCAACAGCCGACAAGATGCAAGGCAGTAATGGATTCAGCGCTAAACGCATCGGCTTGAAAATGCCGAGCACATATGTGATAACGAGATGCCAAGGTCATACCTTCGAGGGAATGGAAACTACTGATCTCCAACTGGCAACCCCCGGTTTATGTCCATCCCAGGTATGTACGGTACGCCTATCTAGTGTTGCGCCCGTAAACGCCTGATGAGGACGTACATGTTCACGAACTCCATGTATGTGCAATGCGCGGGGCAGCGCAGACAAGCCTGGCTAATTGTTCATGACGACAGCATCAATGCACACTACCCGTCCTAACGCATAGAGGCCAGCGGTAAACCGTTGCTCTTGGCCACACCAACATATGATTACTCCGCTAGCACAGCAGCAGCACGCAATACGACGACGGCCAAGAAAACAGGCAAGACAGACAACATGCACACAGGCAGTTATAGAGCGTAAAATCCGTGCAGGCACATGTGGATGAACGCTTGCAGACAACCTCTAAATGGCTACGAGAATGCACACATGCATACATTAGCTTGATAAGCCCGAACCGAGGACAAATCCGCTTTATTGGTCCTGTTGCAACTCATGCTCAAGGCATGTGGCAGGCTGAAAGTTGGCCACAACAGCAACCCAGATTTCCGGCAAGGTAGCAACACACTCATGTGGGTGGCAACTGGCAAGGCATACTGTAGCTAAGCGTATCTAGGTTGTGCACAAATGCAACGCCATGCCTGCTGACCGTTTGATGTCACTCATTCGTCGCGCTCATTACGTTGCGAGACAGTCATTTGTTGATTTGCCCTGCCGCGCATGCAGCACAGCAACAGCTTTCTCCCGCATGGGCAGTGGAGGTGCAGGGCTGGATGTACCGCCTCAAAATTTTCGTGCGCACGGCGTTGCGGGCGATGCGCCATGCGCACACCAACGGCCTTGTGTGTGGAAATCACCCACTAGGTGGGTGATTGGGTCATCCTTGCAGATGGTGCGTACCACGCTTGTGCCGTACAGCAGTTTGATTCCTGACCCCGAACGACGCTCAGGCCTTCATTATGATCTCGGGCGGAGTCAGCATTCCATGAAGCCCGCACGAGCATGTTGCGCCTCGCGTCCGGTTGGTGCTCAAACATGCCCCAATACGTGCATCGCCCATGCCAGGGAACACTGGAGGCCCGCCGGATGTTGCCCCAGCGGTTGCTGTTTCTGCGGTGGAGGAAGGGTTCCGACCCATGTCGGCTCCCGCCCACCACGTCCACGCAAGCGTTATCCTCGGCTTGGCCAGCACTGAAGCGGCGCCTGTGCTTTTGGCACCGCGTTGGCCTGCTTGACCAAGTCCAAGCGACGCTTCAGTCTCTGAGGATTGTAATGATGACTGTAGGTGGGAAGCAGGGAGCTGGCCTTCAGCTGCAGTGGCAGACATACGGCCAGCAGGCATGCCTGCAGCCGTTATGCCTGTAGCAGTGGCAGCATCCGCTCTGAACCGGGGTGGAGCATCACGCTCGCGGTACGATCCGGTGAAAGCGAGGAGGTCCAGCTTCTGCATGACGTATGCGGCGCGGAACAACTGCGCGTCTAGGGCGCGCAGCGCACCCCCGCGTCGCCATAGATAGCATTCGAGCGAGATGTTGTCATCGTCATCATGGACGGCGCCACCACAAGCTGCTGGTTTAGTCCCTTCCAGGAACTCATGCATGTCAGCCACGCGCACGCGCTCTCCTGCAACACACGCACAGCAAACCGGCAGGACGTCAGGCATGCACACAGCGTCAATCTAGGCAAGCGAATCGTGCACTGACATGCTTGGGTGGTTATGCAGCATCAGGCGTAGTATGTGCCCTGTGCAACAAGGCCTCACTACAGACATGGAGGCATTGCAGGTGAGGTCTGCAAAATTCAAACTACTGCCGGTAACATAATGCTTTCAACGTGTACACCTTATCAGTGAACAGACGGGCCAACGGGAGGGGTGTGGATGCCGTCTCAAAGGACACGCATTCTCTGAACACCGGTGTAGCAGGGTGCGTCCAACAGACAGTGCTTTGGATGAAGCAGGACATTCATCACATGCCCAACCTCCGCATGCCACCCTCACGCTACCGTATGTGTAGGTCACTCACCAAGCGGGGACGCGTCCCAATTAAGCGCCGCACGCGCCAGCCGCCCCACCTCCTCCTGTGCATCCCCATCCTCCTCAGCGCTCCTGCCATCCGCCACCATGACCACATCGTGCATGAGAAGGTTGGTCATGGCCATGGCCAGCGTGCCGGTCCTGGCATCCGGGTCCAGCCGCCCCACAGGCAGGCAGCGTGCGTGGCGGCCCGCGAGCATGCGGGTATAGTAGTTGTCCAGGATGGGGGTGGCGACGGCGCGCCAGAAGCGCGCTCCCAGCATGTCCTCCTTGGGCAGGGTGCAGTTCAGCTCGTTGCATTGGCTCTGCAACAGATTCCGCATGTGCGAGCAACCGCAGCGGCATTTTGGGTTGACAAGTGAAGACCGCACACGTGCTCTGCTATCTCCGTGCCTGCCTCAACCACAAGCATGTATTGCAATTGTACTGGATGTATATGCCGTATCCCCGTAACAGATAACAACATACATGTACTGCAATGGGGTACACTGTACTGCCTGTACTGCAGAATGTTCCGTGTCCCCACCTGCAGGTCTCGCAGCGCGTGGCTCATCATGGAGCGGAGGTGGTCTGCTGGGCGCCGCAGCGTCACCAAGCTCACAAACTCCGCAGTGCACAGGTGGCCCGGCGCGCCGAGCGCGTGCCCGCCGTGCACGCCGTTCTCGTTACTGCAGGCGCATACAGCAAAAGCGCGAACGCCCGCGGAGCGGAGCGCATGAGCACAACGGCAAAGCATGTCAGCGGCCAGCAGATCCTCAGGGTGATGCGACCCAACCACTGCAATTTATGTGTTGCGGTGGCTGCTGCCACAATGTTGCATTGCGTCAGCATGTACGGTCTACACGGACTGCATGCACCCACGGCCGACGGCATCAGACAAGACCCATGCCACGAACTAATCCGCAATCACGAAATCCACAAACCAATCCGCACTCGTGCAGAGCACAAACACCCTCACCTGATGAAGTTTGGGGGCCTTTTCAGGCTGTTGATCTGCGTGCGGCGGTGCGCGCACTGCTCGGCGGAGCGCTCAGCGCCGCCAAAGCGCATCGCACCGCGCAACACGTGCTGCACCACGCCCCCGGCCATGGCCGCACCAGAGCCTGCGGAGGTGCGTGCAGACGTGTCAACTCCAGCGTCGAGGCTGCTGCTGCTGGGGCGATGCCGTTCATATACGCACGTGCCCGGGGGCGCTCCCATCCATTTGAGCCGGGACCACAGGTCCATGGAGTGGTTTCGGAGCTTGGGGTCGTTCAGCACTTGCGCCGTATCGAATATCAGCCATCTGTGTGTCCAGGCAGCATGAGTGTTGGATCCGTTTAGCACACGCGTCGTCAATGCGGCGTGGTGGAATGCACTTCGTGCTGAATGATTGTGTTCAACTGAATGCAGGTGTGTGGGGCCAAGTGCATCATGGGACAGCGTTAGCAATGCCCTTGCCCACAGGCGATTGCACAGACGGCATAAAGTCAGCTTTCAAGGCTGTAAGCACGTGTGTCTGCCACCATGCATGGTTGCGATGCTAAGGCACAATTCCAGCATTTCAGCGGAGGTGTGGCCTCAGCATCATCCGCTTACCCTGGCACGTCTTCTGGCCAGACGTGTGCGTTAAGGCAGTTCATCTCATTGCCAGCATTCTCGTTCCTGCGCCGCATGAAGGGCGTTGTTAGGATTGACTGTGCATCATGGCCGCCGCGCTGCATGCCTCCAACACGCATGCCCATGAGCACTACTGGCGTTCATGTAA
>BDDA01000130.1:121252-160883 GCA_001662385.1 Chlamydomonas asymmetrica | reverse complement strand
TTTTTGGACGGGAACGGTTACAGGCTAGGACACCGCTGCCAAGGCAGGCCTTTGTCAATTTACTACGGGTGCTATGAGCGCCTCATGCCAGTATGAGCATTGAGCAGAACCTGTTCTCAGTTGTAAGCCTGATTGCCATGCAAGAGTAGCGGCGGGTCAGTTGTGAGTGGATGGCAAGGTCGAGCCGTACGCACCAGCAGCCGTTGGTACGCGATGCGCGGCACACCGCGGACCCAGCTGACTTGGACAGGTGGGTGTACTCGATGGCACCTCGCTTAAGGCGAGAAACATGGAATTGTGCAGCGAGGGCCTCCATAAGCAGCGATGCAAGCTCTCCAAGTTCCAAGGGACGTGGCGTGGCATCAGCCCTTGCGTTCGCCCCGAAGGGCCGAGGCTCCTGGCCGTGCTCCTGGCTTGACACTCCAGCCGAGGCCGTATCCGAGGCAACGGACGAGGCTGCAGCCGAGGCAACTGAGGATTGCGTTTGTGGGCCACTGCCTGTACTCCTGTTTTCCTGTGTAAAGCTGGTTGGCCTGTTTGCAAGCGCAGGTCGCCGACTGACGCAGACGAGCATGGCCGCGGCCAACGTGCGCCGCAGCAACGGAGCAGGGCGGTGGCTGCGCGTCTGCACTGTGTCCTCGAGATAACGAGCCAGCCTGTATAGGGCGTCCTCTAGCTGGTTCCCAACGGTCTCCCAGACGGTGTCGTCACCAGCTGTGCACATCACGCCAGAGTTCAGCAACAATGTCAGCGCGGACTCCACGTCAGGCCATGCGAGTTCCCACAGCTGGCCAGCAGCGCTGAAAGTATCGTAGCCTGAGCGCTGAGAAGTGCCTGTTGGAGAGCCCTGCAGGCTTCCGGACAGCAGCAGGTCATGCGGACGCCCTTGAAGAGTGTAGTACGTCTTAGCAGGCATGGAGCTATCTGGGCTGGCAGGGGCAGAGCCCAGAAGAGTACCCACGGTATGAAGCCACCACTTCACCTCGGTCTCCATTGATAAGGCCTCTGGAGGGTCCACCGTCCACGCACCAAGCGTTTCAACAGTCCTGCCGACCAGGTGGGCTTCATGAGGTGTCACACCGGAAACCCGAGGCACCACAGCTACCTCCAGTACGCCTCTGAATGCAGTTTCAGAGGTTGTCAAGAGCGAAGGTCCGAGACGCCTGTGTGCGGACGGAGACGGTAGGCCACCGTGTGAACCAGCCGATGTGAAGGTCCCAGCGGAAAGCAAGCCGCACAACCCCAAGGCTGTCACCGCTATGGCCAGGAACAAGCGATATAGGCCTAAGGGCATTCGAAATTCTGCTGCTTTGGTTGGGAGACCAGCAGTCATGATGCCCAGCTGCGATGCCCGCCTCCCAAGGCTTCTGCTGTCATGGTTTGGCTGTCCGTCCATCGTCCCTGGGACAGCCTGCTGCCTCACAGGACGGTCATCGTAAGACCGCCGCATATAAGCTTCCTTCATTAGGCATGTGTTTGCCCAGGGCTCAGGGGCACCGGCTGGCGCAGATAGGCCGAGCTATCGAGATAGTGTATCCAGCCTCAGGCGTCCGCAAAGCGTTTATGTGCTTGCTGCAGCTCTTAACGGTGACTGGAGAAATCGTGTATATGTCAGTGATGTTTTTCTAATAGGGGAAGTGTATCATTTGTGTTAATTAAGTTTCAAAGTGCATGAAAGCCGCTGAGAAGACCAGTTGTTGTACACTTTGTCCCTCAACACGTCATATCTCATCACATTCCTGGTGTGTAGGCATACACCGCAGATTTTAGTGTGCTCAGGAGCTCTGGTGCTTTACCTGGTGCACGGATGTTGGGAATGGGGCCCCACCACCAGCCCCACCACCAACCCTTTGTAATGGCTTGTGCACAAGTGTTTGAGCCAACGCACGTTGCTGTCAGCTCATCCGGATCGGGTGCTTGTAAGTTTGCAAGGAAGGGCTGGGGCCCACCTGTGTGATGGGATTACTGCTTGGACAGTGCGATTGCAGCGCATGGTCAAGCGCAAGTGGTGCGCCCAGGTATTCAATGTTTACGGAGAACAGACAACCCACGAGCCGTGTGTCTTGTGTACATACAGCAACACATAATGAGGGGACTTCTAGTCACTCCTGAACCTCCGGTGCCATCCTGCCTGAGGGCGTTTGTGTGGCATCCGTGGATTTGCCTACTTCAGCTGTGCTTCAAACAGATAACACATCTGGTAAAAGCATATAACTGTTATGGAAGTGTTTCGATACTGCTGCTGCACGTCCAGCACTGCAGGACGGTAGTAAGCGGCTCCGGAGCTGAAACCGTGAGCACCCAACGGGGACAGCAGACGTGAAACTGCATTATGCACTATTGACATATATGCACTGTGGACATAAATATGAAAACGGGAGCTTTCCAATATTTGTTTGTGCTTTGTTAGAATCGTGATGCAGAGCTGCTGGCGTATTTGTATTGCTCTGGTGCTCCATGCTATTGCTATAATGTCTCAAAGCTCTATCCGTCTGAAAACTACAAGGCGTGAACGAATTGGGTCTTTACACAGCTTTTTATGAGTTTCTTTGCATATGCGTCGTGCGCTAGGACACAAAACAGTGCACACACACACAGAAGCCCCACCATACGTATAGGTGCTACCTGTGTGCGACCTTAAAATGCAATTTGTGTCGATGGGTTACCTCACTTACCTGCCCTGAAGAAGGCACTCGCGGTGTGGGTAGTCGGCGCGATGTCTGTGGCAGCGGCCGTCGACGTAGACCGAAGCATGAACGACGGCGGAGGTTCCTCAAGCAGCTCATTGCAGCTGCATGGATATAGCCAACCCACGTTTTCTGGAGAGCGCCATACCGTGACCCGTCAAGCCTTTGTCGAATTGCTTGCTGGCTGTGTGGCGGGGGCAGCCAACGTCAGCTCAGGCTATCCGTTTGATACCGTCAAGGTGGGGCTCAATACAACACCGGCGAATAGTGTTACCCCAGGCCTACGGTGCTGGATAGGCTATGACGTGTGCAACGTCGACCTGATTGACCTGCCCATGCATGATGAGAACCCTCGTGCCTGGCTGCGCTGCAGGTGCGGCTGCAGTCGAAACCAGGGCAATACAAAGGAGCTCTTGATTGCACCCGTAAGATATGGTCAACAGAAGGGGCACGGGGCTTCTTTCGAGGCATGACCTCGCCGCTTCTGGGCGGCGCATTTGAGACTGGCGTAAACTATTTGGTGAGCAAAGTTCAAGCCTTGCGCTCAAGCAACACGGCTCTGCATGCTTGATTGGCTCACAACACCTGAACGGACTGTGGTTACTCACCCTGCAGGTGTATACGCGACTGCTAGCGCACTTACGAAACGACGGCGTTCAAACACAGTTGGCGGTGCCAGCGTCAGGCGCCGTGGCTGGCGTGTTCCTGAGCTTTGTGCTGGGTCCCACTGAGCTTGTCAAGGTGAAAGCCTGCATAGACCCTCTAGCAAGGGCATCTGTTGAGTGGTTTGCTATTCGCCCTTGTGCGCCGGGCCAGACGCCAGGCCTGCCAGCATGTGGCCATCTTTTCACGTTGGACTGAACACGCGGCAGAGTGTCGCCTGCAGCATGGGCTGCCTACAGCATGACACAGGCGCACACCTGGAAAACCAACGCATCATCCCATGCCATAACTCAGAAGGATTGGAGCGCTGGTCTCGGTGCTTGCCCCTAATGAATAATGAGGCGCCACGCACATCTTTGTACCGGTACCTGCATTCCCAATTTTCCATGCTTGGCCAGGACATTAAAATGTCGCACCACATCCAACACATTTGCCCAGTGTGCATGTGTGTCTCAGCGCATCACTGCGTGTGCCCCTAAGCTTCTTCGCCTGTGGATGCCATTCCGACTTCCGACCTAACCACAACCCTTACTTGCTCGGGTGATACGTAACCCCAACGATGATCGCCATGCATGCGCCCACTTGTGCATTCCTTGCTCTTGTCAGCATGCCACCTATCCACTGTGTATTTGTACGCTGGTGGCGCTGGTGGCAGTGCCACCTATCCAATGTTGACACTTGTGCGCTCGTGCCTGCCGCCTTGCAGTGCCGCATGCAGCAAGGAGGCGGGCGGTACCGCGGCCCCCTGGACTGCATCTCACACTTGCTCCGCACCGAGGGCGCGCGGGGCTTGACGCGCGGTCTCGGAGCGACGATAGCCCGCGAGGTGCCCGGCAACGCGATCTTTTTTTCGGCATACGAAGGGCTGAGGTGAGGCCCTCAGGCCGGGCATGATAGGTTGGAGCCACACACATGCATGCACTGTGGATGACTGTACCAGAGCTTGTTGTTTGTGCGTGGACGGCATGATCGGGAATTGGTCGTGTGTGCACGCGCATAGGGGGACTGCCAAAGAAGTCTGGAATGATAACGCTTTTCAATTCATTTGATCACATGCGTGCTCTTGTGTGCACCAGGCTGCATGTGGCATGTCCATGCTGTGTGCGATGCATATCGCATTGCGACAGATGCCCTTCCCAGACATGCAAGGTTTATCCTGCCTGCCAGCGCGGTACCGCGTGGCCGCCGGTGGCTGCTCATCCAGTTCCACCTGTTGAGTGGGCGACCCGCTTTGATGGATCGCATGTGCGCAGGCACCTCTTGCTGGCTCGTCCCAGCGCCAGCATGCATGCCTCCAGCAGCGGCAGCGGCAGCGTGAACAGCGAGGCGCAGCAGGCTGCAGCGGAGGGCCTGCGTAGGTCAGGCGCTGCCGCTGGGCCCGGGCCTGGCTCCGCGCCTGGCCCCGAAACCAGCATATGGCGGGTCTTGGAGGATGCGTCATCGGCAGTGCTGTGCGGCGGGCTGGCGGGCATGGTGGTGAGTGACTCAATAGAGCAAGCATTCTGCTTCGGGCGCTGGAATGAGCGGTCCAGCGTGCACCGTTTGTGAGTTGTGACTAGTTGTCAGTTGCCACAAGCATATGGCTTGTTACCTGCTTGGTACCTAGCCTTTCCATCCAAGCTCTTGCTGCGCTTGGCTGCTTGTGGGCGCCCGGACGTGCAGATGTGGAGCATCGTGCTGCCAATCGACGTAGCCAAAACACGCCTTCAGACTGCGCAGCCAGGGAGCCCCTGGGACGTTGGCCTTCACCAGCACTTCAGAATGGTGAGAGTGCGAGACCCTTGTGCTTTGGCTTGCCCGCATGCTACCGTCTCATGCAACGTGCTTTACCTGCATTGTCGGCAGGGTACATCACAGCACTACGGCGGTGCATTGCAATCGTGCTCCTTGCTTTCCTGTGGGCTGTGGCCGTCACACCCTGACGCGATGTTCCCCTTTTGTGCAAACCTGTGAAGCTTTGGGCAGAAGGACGGTGGAGGGCGCTCTATGCTGGCGTTGGGCCGACGTTGGTCCGCGCGTTTCCCGCCAACGCCTGCCAATGGCTGGCGTTTGAGCTGGTAATGCATGGCCTCCGACCAGAGCCGGTACTGCGTCATTAATGCCTGGATTTCCATGTTCAGCTTCAATCCGCCAACGCCATAACCGCTGCTGCTTGCAGTCGGACGAATGCAAGTCGCCAATGCCGTGGTCGGCAGAACCTTGCTGTCACTCTCTCTCGTGTTATGCATGCACACAGTTTCTCATCCGTCCTCCTCAGATTTGCCGCATCGGCGTCTTGCATCATATATTCATATGCATATACATGGTATTGCAACGTCACATGGGACAAACCGTGCGTGCCCTGATACATTACACATCTGCATATACATGGTATTGCAACGTCACATGGGACAAACCATGCGTGCCTTGATACATTACACATCTGCACTCATCACGTAAACAACGGCGCTTGGCACAAGCACGCTGCTCCTGTTCCCCGCTGCTTCCCGTTTACGCTGGCAGGACTTCACATCTTCCTTTCATCAGCACGCTTGCCCCAGTTGTCGTGCGCCTGCATGCGACTTGCAACACGTCCCCTTCGCCTGCCCTTCCCCTGTACTGCACCTTGAGCGCGTGCGATACCACCCCTCTGCTGCTTGCACGCGCTCTCTCAACGCTCCCACTTGCCCCCCGACCTTGCAGCCCGCTTCATCACCGCAAGCATGTACACCTGGGCCCAAGTCACACACGCACACCCACATCCTTGCCTCACATCATCATGAATTCATTATGGCTATCCTCGTCCATTAATGCCCTGATCTGCCAAGTGATGCAAAACGAAGCAATCAGTCATGCATGCAGGTACGGCTGGGTGATGCACTTCGTGCTTACACGGCAATCCTTGTTGTTTGCCAGGTGCAAGTGGCTTGCGTTCAAAAGGCAGTGAACAAGCTTATCAAAGATCCAAGACGCAACAGCTTCAGCGTTCCAGTGGATGGATGGCAGATGGTGAGATGGCACACAGTGGCACAACGCTGAGCACCTTGCACACACATGTGATGGAGCACTCTGGAAGACCTTGACACTGTGCTCCTAATCCAACTTGACGCATGCGCTAGGCGCGCGTGCTTGCACATGTGCCGCATGCCACTCACAGTGTTATAGGAAGTGGAGACTGCCCTAGGCCTGACCGAGCAAACGTTAATGCCATCTCTGATTCGAACCGTCTGGGCACAAATACCGTAGGTCAGTTGCTGTTGCATTCAGACTCCCTGCTCGCAGTCAAATGTACGCTTCAAGTGATCATGCTGCCTGGTCGCACACGTGGTGTAGCGTGTGTACAGCAGCAACACGCCAAGTGCTGAGGCTCAAGCAGCGTGTTTACAGACCATGTTTGAACGGCAGCACCTGTCGCCTGGGATGGAACACCACACTCATTATGGCTCGCTAGCCTTTGGTTGCGGGTGGATGCCAAACACTGTACCGTATTGTGTGGCGTGGACATGGGTGCAGACTGCAAGATGACAGAATTGATGTCTCCATGAAGATGGCGGCGCGGAATGGGGCAAGGGAAAAGGGAAGAGCGCCCACGCACGCGCAGGCGGCTGCGCCAACGACGGTCCAAAATCAGGTCATGCACATCAGCATAACCCCTGGTGTGAGTAAGGTGGGGCAGGAACAACGCAGCGGCCACGTAGCGCAGCCAGCAGGGCAAGCATGGTGCCATAGACCAACGTGTGGCCTTGGACGAAATATGTCAATTAATCAGGGATAATACTTTGGTGGATGCAGGCCGATGCAAATGATGCTGGTTATGCGTGTGATGACAGCATGCGTGTATATCAGAAAGGTGCTTATGCTTACGCTCACATGCAAACAGCCACAAGGCAGGCAGGACTAACAACAACCTGGGCAGCCGCACGACAAGGCTGCCAAGTGCGTTTTTCAAAATGGAAATGGACGGTCTTGGCCATGATGTTGGCTGGGAGGTGGCGGTGGGGAGTGTCATGTCATCGGAGCTGCTTGGTCCACTGCACGATCTGCTGCACGTTCGCTTCCAAGTCCTCAAACGAATTGCTCTGCAGCGGCTTGACAATCTCCTCCCTGCAACGCGACACACAGCCATCATGCAACACATGCATTTAGCATGATGCATCGTACATGCACCGCATGTACACATGACAGCAAACAGGGCCAGGGCCAGGAGCCCAGGACTCTCCATGTGCCTGGCCCCGAGCAAACATCATGTGTGTGCATGCATGCGTAGCACTCACTTGTAGCTGTCCATGGCCTCTTCCAACACCACCATCATGATCTCACACTCCACGTTTTCACTGATCTTCTTCTCAGAGTAATTCCTGCAAGGCATCAGGTGGATGCACGTGCACGAACGCAAGCGCTCAAACTCAACAGGCCTTCCTGAGTTTCGATAAGCACAGCCAGCGAGGCTGCAGTACCTCCAATACGGATGCTTGAGCGCACGTACACGGACGCGTGAGGGCTGGACGTGTGGCGGGTGCATCCCTGCACGGTGCGGGTAGGGCACGGCACCGCCGACCAGCGCACTGTGCGGCCTGGGTTGCATGCAATGCTGCATGCAGCATGCGCAAAATCAGGCGTGCACGGTATGTGTGACGCACCAGGTGGGGGCGGCCAGTTCCCACACCACCAAAGCAGCGGTGCGTCATGCCACAGTGCTCTGCCAACGGTCACCGCGGCGCGGCGCCCCCGCGCGGCCCCCACGGCGCCCGCCGGGGGCTACATCAACAACGCACGTTGGAAGTGGCTCATGCTGAAATCAATGAGCATGGATGCGCGTATGCTGCTGCCTGCAGACACTCTTGCCCCTGGTGCGGGCACTGCACTCAGGCACGCGCCGTGCGTGCGACGCGCGCGCTGCCACTGTGCATGTGCACAAGATGTGTGCATGCGTACGCACAACCGTGGCTCAGCGGGTGCAGGCGGCGCTCACCTCTTTGCTAGCCTGTCATAGAGCACCGTGTTGTCTGCCTGCAAGACCACCACTAGGTCAAACCACCTGGGGCCAGACCAGAAGGCAGCAGCAAGCACAGACTGTGAGGACGAGCGAGCGGCGGCGAATGCCAGGGAAAGGACAGCGCTAGGCAGGCGGCAGTGGTGCCGTTCGCCAGAATCCAGGTGACAGTATCTCAAACAGTCTCAAACACACACTGCAGTCGTGTGCACCTTTCGGGGAAGAAGTCGCAGCCATGATGGTCGACAATGTTGCCGCCTTCAGTCATCAGCTCTTCCAAAGCGTCACAAACCTGATACCAGTTCAAGAGAGCACACCGGGTTCACCAGCTGTTACGTGATGACTTCTGTCCTGGGCCCATAAGGCAAAGCTGTTGCCCCACGGAGGACGGCGCCGCCTGAGGCACAGTCACAGGGGTGGCGCTGGCTTGCCGTAACACAACAAAACGTGGTCAAGCCAAGCAGCGCAAGACAGTGCGCACCATACCAAAGCACCTGTATAAATTTCACTGTCTGTACTTATCACCTTGTCCTCGTCCAGCGTGTAACACTGGAACTCGTCGTCCCATCCGCTGTGCAGCCCCTTGTCCTTGACCCATTCCCCGACGTTGATGTGCCGTAGCCCAGTCTCACGCGCAACTGCCTCGCTAGTGCTGGTCTTGCCAGTCCCTGGCGTTCCGGTTATGAGGATGTTCGGGCGAGTGCGAGTCATGGCCCGACAACAGAAACAAGGGTTCGTAAGGCTGATGGTGTCTATGAAAGAGCCACTGCAGTGCGCCTGTGAGAGGGTTGTGATATGGGTGGCCCCTCTGATGTTGGGCTTTTTGTTACCGACAGTTGAAGTACTGCACGGTGCAATCGCGGTGCAGCCGTCAACATGCCGTTTGAACTGCAAAGGTCGCACCATATACAGCAGTGCAAACCATTACAAGCAAGGATATCCTCTTCCATCTCATTGTATTGGGTGTATGTGTATACAGAACCCCTACATCGCAAAACCACCCAGGCTGCACGTGTACGACTGTACGCGTAGTGCATTACCATGTTGCGGGCAGCGCCCCCCACGTTTTTCGGAGAGGGTGGCTCAGATGTGTCGGTGCAGGGGACCAATGACGATGCGCAGGTGAGCTCATATATATGACCCAAGGTGTGCCCGTGCACACAACTGGATTCTGCCAATGTGTGCCAGTGGCTTTTCCAACTCGTTTAGACACCACCCGCATCCTGAACAACACTCCAGATTGTTGTGTTTCACCGTATTTTAGTTGTCCAAAGCGCCGATACACCGTTTGGTGCTTGCCTACCCACTGCGCTTGACTATGCCCACTCTACGCCTCTAGGTCAGCAAGCTGTCCTGCTCAAAGGCTGGTTACTTCAAAGACGAGTTTATCCAGTATTTTGTACGCAAGGCTTCCAGGTATGGCACTGGCGTAGTGCTCCAGTGTGTCGAACGGTTCGCCACGCCATGCAACGCCCACGTCAGCTGAGCTGACACACCTGAACTGCCTTCCTAGATCACCAACTTTGTAGCCGTTCGCAAGCACGTTGCAACGCCGTATGCCTGCAGGCGGTCACCCCTTATCAACCGTGGATACTACTCGCGGCATGCGGCATTGCGACAGCTCGTGCAGCAGTTCCTGGATGCCGCCACGGCGGGACAAAGGGCAGACCAGCTGCACCAGGGCGCTGCCGCTGCAATTGCACCTGCAGCTGACGGCAGCGCTGCTGGACCAGCAACAGCCGCGGCGGATAGCGACCCTGCTGCCGAACGCATGAGCAGCGGTGGCCATGCGTCTGCCAGTGGTTCAAAAGAGCAGCTGTTGCTGCCCCAGGTGCTCATCCTGGGTGCTGGGTTCGACACGCGGTGGTTTCAGAGCACCAAGGATGCTGGTGGGCAGCCAGTGTTTCGCTGCTTGGAGGTTGACTTCAAGGACGTGACCAAGAGGTGAGAGTCGTGAGACAGCTCCCAGCTGCGTGTCACGCGTCTACGCAAGGGAGTACAAGAGGGAGGGCAGCCGCACTGGTGCTGTGACCATGCCGTAGCTGCTGTTGGTTCGCTGCTCAGGGCGGGTGGCCACTGCTGGTAGTAATAAGCCATGTGGCGGCTTTGACATGCTTGCGCGCCTGGAGGGCAGCTCGACAGTGAGCTGCATGCAGCGGGCGTACTGGCAATCCTGCAGGCGCATGCTCACAATCTCACATGCACGGCATGCATCCGTCTGCATGCCATCATGCCCGTAAGCATTCACCAACGGCATCAAGCACATGTACGGTCATAATCGCGGGTCCTGTGTGTGCGCGTGCACTGGGGCTGCGCTACGCCGGTACACCGCAGGAAGGCTGCGATCATCGCCACGGAGGATGCTCTGAGAGCCATGCTGCTGCCTGCAGCGTCACGCAGCCAGGCACAGCAGCAGCAGCACCATAGCCACGACACGCTACCGCAGCCACATCACCACCTGCCCTCGGCAGCAGGAACCGCCACGCTGTCCTCGTTGCTGCTGCGTCCTCCCGGTTCCAGCGCACCCCCACCCCTACAGGCACATCCCGCAGCGCCCAGCGCAGCAGCTGAGCCATCCTCATCGCCCGCCTCCTCAGCACTGCACACGAATAACGGCGCACCCCTAGCTCCTCTCCCGACCGCAGCAACAGCAGGGGCAGCAGCAGGGGCATCAGCACCAGCCGCATCTGGGTCATCTCCCGGGCCGCATGCGGCGGCTGCGGCACCGTCATCTCCGCCGCAGGCCGCGCCCGGGCGGGGCGAGGCCCCCGTGTTTAACGCAGCGGCGGGCGAGGTCCTCAGCTGGGCGTACACGCTGTTGCCAGCCGACCTGCGTGACCTGGCGTCCGTGGATGCGGCGCTAGCGCGAGCAGGGTGGGACATGGCCGCGCCGACGCTTGTGGTTTCGGAGTGCGTGCTGGTGTACCTGGAGCCTCAGCAGGCGGCGCAGGTGGTCAGGTGGGTGGCTGGCGGGTCTCTTTGGACGAGCCCCGCAATCAGTGATTATATGCAAAATGCGCTCAGTCAGTGATGACTGAAGACTAATGGCTGAGGGAGGAACGTCTGCGTGTGCTAAGCTTAACTAGCAGCCACTTGGGGTGGCTGGCCTGGGTGACAGCAGCAACATGTTGTCTTGGCATGAAGGTGGTGGTGGGCAAGGGCTGATTGATAGGCTACCCATCCGATCAGATGGTCTCGGGGGGAGGTCTGTGTTGCTGGGGTTGCACTTGAGGGACATAAAGACCTGGTGAGAGGTCACACTTGATGAAACCCCACACGACACTGATGGCTCCCATGCATGTGGGCACTTGAGTGCGTTGCAACTTGGCGGAGGTTTGCCCATTCAGCGCTCACAGTGACGCTGCTTTTGTTGTGCTTGTAATTGCATTTCCTTGTGCAGATGGGCTGCAGGCCGCTTCCCCACGGCAGCCATGGTGGTGTATGAACAGGTGAGCGCAATGCACCCCTAGCCCTCACGCCCTGTAACTCTCAACTCCCCTGTCGAGGAAAACGACAGCTTGCACGGTTGTGCTTGGCATGCATCCAGCAGATGCCTTGAGATGCAGGACAGTGCAGTTTGTGCCCTCGTTGATTTAAGTTCTAGCAATTTGAGCTGAAGCTATGCCTAGTGTTTATTTCTGCTTTTGGCATTGTTGCATCGGAAGCTCAACGCTTGAAGCGCCCCTCGCCCTCCACACGGCTGCAGGTGCGGCCCTACGACGCGTTCGGGCGGCAGATGATGTCCAACCTGGATGCGCGCGGCTGCCCGCTGCGCGCGCTGCCCTCCACGCCCACCCTGGAGTCGCACGAGGCGCGCATGACCTCCAACGGCTGGTTTCGGAGCGAATCGCGCGACATGGATACGCTCTACCGCATGTACATCGACCCCGCTGACAAGGCGCGGGTGGAGCGGTTAGAGGTCTTTGATGAGTTTGAAGAGTGGCACATGATACAGGAGCACTACTGCATCACGATTGGCGTCAACGATGCCACTGCTGCGGCCAACGCCGCTGCGGCCAGTGCTGCTGAGCCGGCCGCGCCTGCCGCAGAGGGCGATGAAGATGCCAGCAGGCGTGTTGTGGCGGGGCAACGAGGGCTGTTTGGCGAGTTTGGTTTCGGAGCTTTGGGAATCCCGCGAGACGGGGCTTCCGGAGGTTGCGGTGCTGCGAGGCCTCGTGCGGCGGTGGGGGGTGGGATGCGGCTGCCGATCGCTGATTGACCAGTGGACTGCGCTCGTTTGCATGCAAGCCACCCTTGCCCATGTCCACCGTGGATGCATGGCCCACGCTGGTAGGCCATCACCAATCCCATGTAGCAGGTGTCCGTGCTTGCGCTGTTGTGCTTGCTCCCAACACGTTATGGTGCGCATACGCCGCCACCGGTGTATGCGCAGTACAGCGTGTTGGAGCAAGCGCAAGCATCGGGATCGGCTGCTTGGGAGTGGTTGTTAACGGCCTTCAGATGGGGGCTGTGCGTCGGTGGGGCAAGGGTGGATGCCTGCGGAGGCAAAGCAGCTAACGGCACAAATCCGCGAGCCTATCCATGTCATATGCGCACACACACGGGACATGACGTTTGGACGTGTCGCCTGTTCTGACCCTTTGTCGTTGAGCCAGTCCTCCCGACGTTGGCGTGTGCAGTGCGCTGCTGCTACATTGCATTATGGCGCGACCGGTTGCCAACCCATTACCCATCAGTCCATCACGTGGCTAAATGTGCGTATGCCCTGCTCATCATACACTGCAGTGTAGAGTACTAGTATGCTAAAAGCACACTAGTACACTATAGCATACAAATCAACACCAGCCTGAATGCACTCCAGGGAGCCGCAACGCTCCCCTGGGTTTTTGCGCGATTAGTCGAACTCCTGGTTAAACTCTGTGCTGCCAAAGCACGGCGGGCTGAGCTTGCTACCTCGACGCGAACTGCAATTACCACCACCACCTGTACGCATGTGGTTGTTGGCTCGGCATGGAGTTGGATAAGTTTGTGGCGGGACCTGCACACCAGTTGTGCACTTGCAAAGCCTCGTGGGCTGAATGCTGAACCAGTGGGCCCCACCTCAGCACCTAACATCCTCTCTTGCTTCCTTAGCCCTGGTTTTAGGCCAGCATGGGGCGACCACAGTGCGCAGGCCGATACGCTGGCGGCTGATGGTGTGAACAGGTGTTGGTGTGGGTAAGCGTCAGGATCAAGCAGGGGTGTAGTCTTGTACAGTCATGTACATAAGCGGAGTGTTTGCAACTGCGATGCACGCATGATCATGCGCGCACTCTTAGGTCGCGCACAGCACAGCACAAGTGTGGAGATATACAGAGCCACATAATCATGCGTGTCATGCTCATCGCAGTGTTCAGCTAGCACAGACCAGCACCCAAAGAGACAGCACAGGAAACAAAAGCGAATTCCTTGCAAACCACTCCGTGCCACCTTCGTTGCGCAACATGCTAGCTATCGTACATGCAGGCACAGCAGGTGGTTATTGCAGCGAATTTCAAACGATGTCCCCCCTCCCCCCTGAGCCCCTCTTATTGCGATCCCTGAACCCTGGTTGACTTGACCATGCTGGAGCAAATGGCCACCAGGGTATGACCAGCAGGCACGAGAGGGAAGTGGGGGCGAATGGAAAGAGTTGTTACGCGAAGAGCACTCAACAGCTCACCTCACCAAATCCAGTACAGTAATGCGCAATTCACTCTGTAGAAAAGCTCACACGCGTCGCAGATAAGCTGATGAGTTTCAAGTAAGCTGATGCATGCAGTGATGCAACTGACAGGAAACTGGCCAGGGCCCGGCAATGTGCGATACGCCGATTGCCGATGCATACATGCACATTAAGTCACGCGTGAATGGGGCAGGGTTTTGGCACAGTGCCTGGTCTGGTTTCATGCGTGACACCCAATCCTTGAGCGCACAGCCTGCAGTGTGCTGTGTTAGCTCTCTGTCACAAGAGAGCCGCCAGCACAAGCGTCACCCCAAGCACCACAGCGTGCGCAACGTTGAGGGTGTTCGTTCGTTCGTTCGTTCACACTTCAAAGCATCCCTTGATGCTCAAGGGACAGGTCCAGGAGGGCATCCAGAAAACAGGGGCGACACCCATGCAGCACAGCGCGACACCAATCATGACGCCATGCTGCATGCGGAATGCATGCATGGATGTCTGATCAGGGGCATGCCATCACGGCACCAATGCCAGCCCTCTTGAGGCAGCCAACACCGACGCAATGCTAAGGCCCGGCCTCATGTTGCGGCCACTGTCCACTCCATTCACGGTCAGGCCGTTGCCCAATGTTTTCCAATTAGTGCCGGGCAGTCGCCCCGCGGATGCCAGGCAGATGCTGCGCCGCCGTGCCCACCGCCGCTGCCACCACGTCCTCCTCATCTAGCTCATCGAAATCAAGCTCGTCCTCCTCAGGGCCACACGTGTGCAGGTGCGGCGGGACAGTGGCGTGGCTGACACACACCTCCTTGCCTCCGGAACCAGCTCCGGCGGCCTTGCCGCTGCTGAACGGGCTGACGCCGGCTGCGCCAACGGCGGCGGCGTTGCTGCCGAGGGCGGGGCTGGTGGTGCTGCCGGCGGTGCCGACGTTGAAGGAGGTTGCGATGGCGTGCTGCGGGACACGCACGGTGGCGGTGGCGGTGGATTTGTTCTCTGGAGCTCCTGTGGAGTCCACGTTGCGGACCCACCAGTCCTACAGGCAGCCAGGCAGGCAGGCACACCCAACCGCATGCGTCACAGCATGCTTTGATCATCAAACACTCGAACGTGATCACCCTGCACTCCTCAGTCCTCACGCGTCTGCACATTGCACGGCCCCACGGGATTCACGCTGCACGGCCCCACGGCGACATACACCTCTTCACTCCATCCATCGATCACAGTCTGCGGGGCTGCGAGGTGCTTGGCAGTACGTGGCTGCAGCCATCAGGCCAACGGAGCCTGGGCACGTACCTGACCAATGCGCCAGCATATTGAGAAGAGAATGCCCTGCAGGCCGTTCGCCAGGATCTTGGTCTTGAGCCCGCGACCCATCAGGCCCAACACGCCATCCTTCTCGATGATCCCCTGTGAGATGCAAGGTGCATTGCAGCAGGGCACATAGCACAAGTGCACACATGAGCACAGGATACACGCCGCACACACACACACAAACAGGGGGTTTTCACCATCACGCATAACATAAGCACACTGCACGGCCTCACGGAAAGCACACTGCATGGCCCCACGGGAACCAAATAACTCAAAACACACAAACAGGGAGTGCCAATAACAAGGTAAGTACGCCGGCATAGAGAGTCCCCCTTACCGACCCCCCACCACAGCACACCTACCCGTACCCTATCCACGTTTCAAGTCGCCATACCACTCTCCCATGCACATGCACATACACGCATGCCTTTTCAGAGCCCCTCCTCAGGGCAGCCTTTGGGGGCCCTTGGCTGGCTGGCCGAGTGCAAAGAACAGATAACGACAGATAACGACTGGCTGGCCGAGCCGAAGCAGCAACAGCAGACGACTCACCCTCGCGATCTGCGCGTAGCTCATCTGCACGGTGAGCGTCTGCTTGGTGGTCTTGATCACGCGCACACTATTGCTGCAGACGTCGCTCACGAAGGAGGAGCAGAAGCCCAGCACCGCGCTGCGGCCCAGCTTGAGCGCCAGGTCGTCGTCGCGGCGCGGCAGCACGTGGTTGAGGTAGTTGTACTGCGGGGCGCAACATGACATATGAACACAAGGTACAGAGATAACATCACACAAAATAACATGACGTGGTTGTGGGAGTTGTATGGGGCGCAATCGGATGGCGTTGTGCAACGACAGCCTTCGGCTACCCACCGCATGTCACAGATGTAGCAGGTTTGCTATGCGATCATCGCATGGAGGGCTTAGGACAGACGGGTGAACGCAGCATCGTTGCAGATCTTATCAGCCATTCCAAACTCTGCGGTGTGTGACGCACAGTCTTGAATGCAGCACTCCTTTGCATTCTCACTACGCAGCTGCCAGCAATACAGGCAGTGCGTGTACGAGAGAAAAGTCCGCCTGACCACAGTTAAAGTCCTAGTCCTGTTGTGGTCGATGGCAGGACGTCCAATACAAAGCACGGCAGCTGCCAAAGTCATTCCCAACCCCGGGAAACGCAGGCAACCATCAATGTCTAGATTTGCACCCCGACACACATACGAGGATGGATGTTGACTGTTGAGGCACATGCCTAGATCCTTCGCCTGCGCACTACACGCCGCGCGACACTCACCGTTGCGAACCAGGGGTAATGGCCCACGAAGGTGGCGGCGGAGGCGGCCAGGGCTCCGTGGTAGAGCACCCGCGGCCCTCCCGCCTTGAGCTTGGCTCGCAGCGCTGACACGCCGTTCTTGCCCTCGACCTGCGGTGAGTGGCAGGAGGAAGGGTGCGTGCAGCACGCGCAACACAGAGGCACGCGAGTTTAGAGCACTCACGTATGTACGAACGGAGAGAGCTTGTGTACTGGCTCATGGTCTGCGTGCACAGAGCACGG
The DNA here is from genome assembly GCA_001662385.1 of Chlamydomonas asymmetrica. NCBI lineage: Eukaryota > Viridiplantae > Chlorophyta > Chlorophyceae > Chlamydomonadales > Chlamydomonadaceae > Chlamydomonas > Chlamydomonas asymmetrica. Next base: position 144,042 of record BDDA01000130.1, on the reverse strand, counting down.
CTGCAGACCAGATGACAAGGAGGGGGAGGAAATTCTTGCACGTGTTTGTGAACGCTCCACCCACGTGTGCACGCAGCCCGTTGAGCTGACGCAGTTGTTGTCACACACGTGTCCTCATGGAAGTCATCCATGTGACACTGCCTGCTTAAGCGTGCATGCATTGCTGCAATCATGCGCAAGTAACGGAGTGGCTGATGCAAGACAAAGAGATGCAGTCGACGCTTGCATGCCTATGGCAATGAATGGTGGCTGTCATAGCTCCCACCCAGCTCCCAGCGGCCAAGACCATACCTGCATTATGGTCTTGAGGGTGTCTACAGGCATCAGCATGATCCTGAAGCAGCCAGCAGCCGCGCTGGACGCCATTGTTTTCAAGCCGATCGGCAGGTTGGCGGTGCGCTCGTTCGACTCCATAATCGCCAGCATGCCCGCGTTCGCCGCAGTGTCGCCGAAACGGCTGAGGGGCCCCTGAACAAGTGCTGGGGCGAGGCCACGATAGAAGCGACGCACGCCGCCTTCTTTGTAGAGCGTTTTGAGCGCCGTGGTTGTGTTGGTGCCGTAGCGATACTGCGACAAGACAAGAACACCAAACACGTACGGGTTGAGGTCACATACCAGGCAAGATCAGAATTTCTAGTTAAGGAGAAGTCCAACCTATCAAGCTGAGCGCACTCCCAAGCTGTTCATGGTTTCGACCCGTCACCAGGGTTTGCGCAACCAGGTGCCAGTCCCTTCAGACAGAGTGAACAGGTAAACTCGCGCGATGCTGAATACAGCACGAAATTTTACCCTGTAAACTCCTGAACGAAGCAAAGAGTTGTGCGAAGCAAAGAGCATTGGCTCACATGAATGCACGTTTGACTCGGTTGCTGACGCTGCGCTGGCCCATCAAGGCTGCTCTGCCCTTGAGCTGCACTGGTGAAAGTGTAGAATGCTATGAACACATGAAAGGGTTGCATACCTGGTAGTTGATGGTCGTCCTCAGCCTGTGGTTGTCCATTTTGGTGTTTTCGGTAACGCCCAGTCAGCATGACAAAATCCATGCAAACAAGCAACAAACCAAGAAAAACCACTTGGTCAGCAACATGAGAGGTACGGTTAAAGTAGTGTATGCAGGTGCTTTTGTGCCTGCTCGAGGACATGCGCTCACGGCGCAACGCCGTTCAGGGTAAGCAGCGCAGAGATGGTTGATGTCAGGCCAGGTGCGAGCGCTCACCACATAAGTGAGAGGACCTGAATCGACATGGCCATGGCGCCTGGCACGCCTCCCCCCAAGGCCTTGTGGCCTGCCTCTTTCAGCACGACGCCCAGCGGCCTGCCGTGCTGCGGCTTGGCTTCGTTCGCCGACATTGCCATCACGAGCGAGTTGTGCGCAGATGACTTGCGCTGTTCCAATTCAGACCCAAGCAAAGCCTGGTAGATGCTTTGCGCACGCATTCTTATGCTGCCACACAGTGCGTATGGCCTGGCGCCTGTTGGTAATGGGGTACGCTGGAAGTGCACAGTAGGCCAACTTGGGAACTGCTCAGGTCTAGAAAGTGTATGCGGAGTGAACGAGGTCAGCTAAATATGTAAAGAAAAGCAACATTGCTTCACATGACTGGGCCTGCTCAATGCCATGGACCCCGGCATGGACCCCGGACCTCTTTGATAGTTTCGGAGCCCATCCTGTTTGGTTCATACCAGAAGCTCACACTCTTATGGACCTCGATGTTCTCTCATATATGGCATGCGTCTAATGCGGGGTTGCTCAAGGGCCACTATAACTGGCATTCTGCACGAGTGACCGCTGTGGACACACTCAAGAGTCAAGACCCTTCGGTGCCTGAGGCAAAAGTGCAAGAGGTCCCTCACGCTGTCCCTCAACCAAACAACCCTTTACACAGGTCATAGAAAGAAAGTCAAATTAATGCATCTCTTTAGCGTGACAAGTGCCTTGCCAGCTTGTGGACCAGTTGCAGCGACCACCGTGCTCATCAGCAGCTCACCAGCAAGGTAGATGCAAGATGATGTCTCAGTCAATGCCGTGCACCTGCTTCAGTGATAATAATAACCGTGTTTGCGCAAAACCATACGTGGCATGTGTGTGTGCGGCGGCCTCCGTCCATCTGTATATGTTCATAGTCTCACTCACTGAATGCAGGCTCGACACCCTGTGAAACCATACAGTTAATGTGCGACTCGTAACTGAAATTATACGACGGACATTGTGCCTTGGCACTGGTTCCGACATACATCAAGCCAACAGACACTTAGTGTCCGGACAGTCGCACGCAGCGTGTAACGCCAGTGCTCGAGGGTGAGCAGGACGGAGCAGCAGCTCAGTCATGCACTGTGCAATCAGGCACTCAAGCGGGTGCAGGTGGCCTTGTTAGGTGCTGACGCACCGTAGCGGAGCAGCTGACCCGTGCTGGTACCCCAATGGAAAAACCTAACGCTCGGGGGCTGACCAATGGGAACGGCGAGCAGTGTCCTCAACACAGCCGTGTGTCGTGTATAACTAGCAGACAGGCAAATGAATGGCCCGCAGTGCACCGTGCAGCACATCCTGCGCAGGTGCCTGCCGAAACCATGGAATCTCTGAACTGGAGAGTGGTGTGGATGGGGGCTGGTGCAAGGAGCGTAAGTGCATTATAACTCAAACGCATGACCATGATCAGCTCCATGGACTTCAGCTGGGAGCAGGCGACATGCGGAGGGGGCGGTCTCAGGCGGATTTTCAGGGGCAAGGCTGTTGCGGTATGGTGACGGGGCAAAGATGGTGTGAGGGTTCCTTCACTACCACCGACACACGTGGCGTGTGTGCTAGAGAGCAGGGTGCGCAGAAAGTGCAGGCCACAAGCACCTGTGACGGGCAGTTGCTACGAACTTTTGCTACGACGAAGCGGGTGCGGGCACAGGATGACGGGGCCAGTCAGAGGGGCACCAACAAAGTGGGTGCAGAGGAAGTGCAGCCGGCGCTGAATGTGCCATTTAGGCAGGTTTATTGGGCGCTTAAATTGCACTGCATGTTTGGGTGGATGTGACGGCGTGGTGATCTGGGGAATGCCTGCACATTGAGCATGGCTCATGTGAGTGACCGATTGCCTTCCCCTTGCCTGCTGCCCAGGCAGTGCCCTTAGACCCTCTGCCCGTGCTATCCCCGTCTGTGCCTTCCGTGTGGAAGGCATCTTTTGGCGGAATCGCCCAAGGTCTCCCCTCTGATGGCAGTTGTCCCGCTTACGGGTCCCGACTCATACGACAACCGTATCACTGCACCAGTATGAATGTGTATGTCACAGTTGTATCACTGGGAACTTGTCTCCAGGATGCCTTCCATTCACAGGCATGTACTGCGATTCTGCCTTTGCATGCGCCTCAACAACCCTAGCCCTTGAGCCACTGCCTTGGACTGTTCAAACTGTCTCAGTGTCTGCCCGGTGAAGCTATCAGTTCTGCACAAGCAGTCACATTAAGGTCGTCAACGCTCCTGGTTGTTCATTTGCTTGTTGATTGCTGTAAGCACACGGACTGTTACGTACGAGGCAGTGGGCCATGGACGGTCTGTACAACAAGGCTGGGTTATGCAGCAAATACAGGAAGTTGTATGCTTCTCCACAGCATCTTCGTAAGGTGAGAGAGTTCAGGGGCTGCTTGCTCCTGTGGGCGGCAGTGCACGCTTGCGGGACGATAGCTGTCAGCGACGACAAGACCCTTGGAAGGCAGCAGCAGTGTGAGACTGCCGTAGGCATGGTTTTCTTCTTTTGCTTGCTCCACAGCCGTCTCAGTCGCAGGCCTTGGGACGCAGACTCGCTTAAGAGCGTTGCAATTTGTGCGACTGCAGCAAACCCTGGGTGCCCAGTTCATGTTCAACACGGGTATCAGGTATTCACCTAAAATCTCAGCGTTTGTTGTGACTTCTTGGCAGGGCATGGCTTACGGACGAGTGAGAATTCTGTCCAGAGCAGGTGGCAGAGCAGAGGCAGAGGCAGCGAGACTCGCGCCAGCAGCTGAGAGTTATAGAGATAAGACTGAAATCATCCCCAGCCAGTGCTACACAGCTGCTGACCCTCGGTGCTCGTCACGCTCGAGTCAAGGGTTTGACCTGCTTGGAAGCTTGGCAGGCACGGATCCTGTCACCACGGGAGTTTTGATGGCCATGGCATTTGCACTTGGCTGGATAACCAAGGTGCGACCCTTAATTTTGCTGAAACTTTGTGCACTTGGACAGACTTGGTTCAGGCAGTGGCTTTGCAAAATGTTTCCCCACTGGTTGTTACGTTGGTAGACAGTGTGTTTCACTGACTGAGTGCTTGGCGTGGGCCAGTTGGCTGACATATCGGCTTATTGTGATGGCTCTACTTGTGGTGCATGTACGCCGTTTCTCCGTTTCGCGGCGTGGCCATCCGAACACAGCGGCGGGTCGTCAATCAGGCCCAGGAGCAGGGAGAGCAGGGGTACGAAGCTAACCAGCAGCGCTTGCAGCAGCAGCTGCTTGAGTGTCAGCAAGAGGTGGCTAAAGTCAAGCAACAGCTGGCAGACGAGGAGCTGCGCTTGCTTGCGGCCCAAGCAACCGCAGCGCGGCTTCAACAGACGGTGAGCATATGTTGACATCCTGCATGGAGTGAGAGTAAAACTTCTGGCTTTTGCTTCTGGCTTTTGCTTCTGGCACGCATAGTTCCCACGTTGACCTGTTGAAGTACGTACGCGTTCCCCTCGGGGGTCACAGTCAGTTGAACCCAGTACGTGGTGCCCACGTGCGACCTTTGTTGTGGCGCTGCTACAGAGAAGTGTTATCATAACGTATGCCCCAGGGCTTCTGGATCTAGCGCATTCCGCCTGAACACTGCTTGTGCACAAGCGCGTGCTGAAGTGCTAGGGTGAGGCACAGGCAGTGACAATTGAACGTTGACCTTGTTCGCCTTTGGCTCGGCTCAACAGGTGGACGCCCAGAAGAAGGAGCTTCGCCAGGTGAAGAGCCAGGGGGACGACGCGGCATACCGAGTGGAGGCCTGGGCATCGCGTCAGCGCAACTCATCCGCGGACCTTCAACTTGCACGCGAACAGCTGGCGGCGCTCGAGCGCGAGCTGCGGCAGCTCAGAGCACAGGTGCGTGCTACCCATGCATGTCCTGTGCGCTGTTGCCAACCTGCACCTCTGCCCTCCCAAGTTAACCTGCATGCAAACTCAATGCCTGTTCGTCCTGGCTGCGGCGTTTGGATGATATTCCTAACCCTATTCCTTGTGTGCCGCTGCTAAGCTTGCTCACAAGTGCGGCTCATGCAACCCGTGGACAAGTCCTGCCTGTGACTGCAAATGCCGCATTGGCAGCAATCAAAGCCGAAATGCATTCCACTCACTGCCCACCCTGCACGGCTGGGTAGCGCATGCAACCGCGCGCTGCTGAATGCTGTGGCGATGCAGGGTGGCCAGCCCGGCCAAGTGATTGCGGGAGAGACACCAGAAACGGCATTGATCAGCCACAACTGAGGCGACGTACTGGACACATGGTACGTCAGCGTATCAGCGTGGGGTGGAGGTTGGGAGCTGACCCGAGATCGGGCGCAGCTGCGGACGGTTCAAGCCCTAACAAATGCGTGGTTGGCGTGCAGCAGCCCCTTGGATGACATCAGCTTCTTGTGCTCCTGCAGCCGCTCACCACCGCTTGGTATGTTCTCATTGAAGGCATGCCGAGGGCGTTCCCCTGGCTACAAGGCGATCGAGAGAGGCTGCTCTGTATATGATCTGTGTGCATGAAGGGGCAGTGGCCACTGATTATGCGCATGCGTCCGCTCCCCTCAGGTTTGCGGCGTTGAATCAGCTGAAGAAAGGAGGCCGTACATCGCACACAGCTGCATGTGTTGTGTCATGCAACGACATGCCAAGGGGCAAAAGCCTCACCCTCCCAACCCTCGTTCACCGGCGTTGTACTCTGCCGGTGGTTGGTACCCATTGTTTGGAACTGAAGATTATGGAGACATGGACCTAAAACAGTTGAACTGGTGTGTGTATGTATGCGGCAACTGCAGACCACCTACCAATCATGCACGCTGTATGTAAAGTTCTTAAGGTTGTAGCATGTGCGCCCATGCGTTGGCGTCGTTACGAGAGCGCAAGGTGCGATGTGCAAAGCCTTTGGTTGCGGTAGGAATCTATCTTTTAGGTTGATTGGTTGACTTGACATGACTTAGCCATCTTTCTTGTTGTACAATGGGTATCTGTACCCTGCCTGTACCATAAAACCCTGATGGATTCAGGGCTTCTGCAGGCCCACTCTGTCCACCCAGCAACGCGTGGTACATTGCCACCAGAGCTGGTGTTAGGGTGAGTTGGTTGCTCCCAATCACCCCTGGCTGTAATAGCATGCGCTGCTTGCTTAGCCCGCTCTTATTGTTTGCACCGATCACTGACAAAGGTACCTCCGCAGGCACGCAGCGCTGCCAAGCTATCCTACTTGCCCCCCCTGTTTCGTATTCTTTTCCTGCGGCTTTGCCTGAACGGAGTTGCCGCCGTTGCCGTGTTGATGTCAACAACAACCTATTGGTCATCGGTGCACGCCTCGTTGTTGGTGCAAGCGAGACGTGAATGCCGCATACGCGATGTGAACTGTGCGAACGAGGTCACCACCAGGTCGTCATTGTTGCTGAAGCGTCTTGACGCCTGCTCTTCGTTCTACTAGGTCCTGCTGGGTCCTCTCATTCGTTCGGGCTGCTGGGTCCTCTCATTCGTTCGGGCAGCACTGTAGGCTGGTCGCCATGGCTTGTACCGCACCAGCATTCACCATGGGGTTCACGCTTGCCGGCCTCATCACAAGCGCATGCAAAAAGTTCCGTTGCCCATAATAATTGCGCCATACCATGCTTTGACTCAGAATTATTTGCCTCTTGCTTTGTTTTGCACTTTGCATCCGGCCTCTTAGCGCTTTCAATTTAGCACCTACACCAATTCGTGCACATCAAGTGCCTATGGGCACAAATAGCGAATCTGCCTTGAAGAGCGTACCATATTTGGGAGACAATCACATGGCGTCTCCCAGCGTATTTCTTTCACTGAACTGCGAGTGTACAATGTTGTTTGTTGGACGATACCGGTAAGTACAATTCTTGTTGTCCTGCACCACTTGACGACCGCTCCAGTGCTATGACTCCTTACCACCCTGCCCGCTCATTGTGGTTTAGATTCTGGTATACACTGCAACCCTTGACGCCTCACGTACGGAGTTCCATTCAACTGTGCTGCCGCTGGGCCGCCGAGCTCAAGCGGGTCCGCCTTTTCAAATGGCCTCACAACACAGAGTTCGCTACCTTCATGTACATGCGCACACCAACCGGCCATGGTGCGTGGTGGCACCGCAATCACACCAACCTTCACTGAAGGAACCTTTATTGGCGGTGCGCAGGCGGCGGGCAGGGGATCTGCCCCATGCCGCAGTGAGGTGCTATCGTCAGCGCGTAACCGCTTCGCCTTTCAACCCACATGGTGTGCACCAGCGGCGCCCATCCGTCAGGCCCCAGCCGGTCCTGAAAGCTGTAATGCAATGTCCGCTGTTGAGTTTGTGGCAATAGGGGTGGAGCTCAGGCTTGCGAGGGCTGTGGGGGCGGAGGAGGAGGGTGAGTGGCCTACGGGGGAACAGCTGCATTAGGTGACCCCCTGCACACCAACGCTGCCCCCCGGAACGAATATGCATAGCTATGCGTACGTTGCATACTGCAACAGGCAGACCTCATTGTCATAAGGGAGTGTTGCCAGTGGATACGGGTCTGAATGTACCTCACACAGGTGTCCTTGGCAACTGGATTCTGTGCAAGCAATGAGATCTGCATTACAACCTGACGCCATGCCCTGCCATCAGGCGTGGGGCAAGCCTGCCTGCATGGTGAGCGGCGCGGCAGCTGGGGCACGCATGTTGATATGTGGCGGAAGCAAAGGGATGCCCACCAGCCTAACTCTAGTGGTGAGCGACTGAACGTACAACAAGTTAAGTGTGGCATACGTGGGAAATTCCTAGCGCAGCAGGTTTCCACGCCGTCTGGCGGTCTGCCCAAAATGGTGCCCACTGCCCAACAAGAACACACAACCCAGTGCAACAATTCGCGTAACAACAGCACAACAGCGGTAAATAAGCAAGCCAGGAGAGAACAAGCGGGGCAGTGACGCATTGCTGCGCGTGGTGCAGAAAAAGCCCCTCCTGCACTATGGACTTCAGCAAAACAACACCGTTTTCTGCTGCTGACCAGAGGGCAGGGTAGTGGTGTCCACAACAAGAGTACAAGAGTGTCCTGGAGTGCCGTATGTGACCCCCGCCATGTCACTAGGCTCTTAACCCGATTCCTTGCCTTCTGGTCCCCATCTGGGGGGAGCATGGGCCTTTTGGCCGACACGCTCCTGATGTAACATACCCACCCGTACCGTATGTGACACGGTCAATGCCACAGCACGCTTGTGCAGCGGCTGCGCCGGGCCTTGTGTGCGGCTGTCGATACTGTCACTAGGGGCGCTCTGCCCACCCCCTTCCAGCCAGGCCATTTCGTAACTGCCCGACAGTTACACCAGGTGCTTCTTGATCGCGTCCTCCAGGCCCTGCTTCTTGTAGCCGGTCAGCACCTCGCCCACCTCCTTGCCACCCTTGAAGAACCTGCAGCAGCACCGCACCGCGCAGCATTACGTTGTTTACGTAGTGGTGACTTGAACAGCAGCCTCTTTAGGTGCAGCCCTGGTAGAAACCGCGGCAGCACAGCACCTGACTGCATAACGATGACAAGCACGTCATGAAGTAAGGAGTGCTCGAGTGTTTGCGTGTGTGTGTGTATGGCGGTGGACTGGATGATCACGCACTCAGACAAGCAGCGCTGCCCATATGGGGGTTCACATCGGGACACGCCGGCGCATGCATGTGATGGTCATGCACATACATTCTGGCCCCACGGGAGCAGATCCCTTCAGCTTTTAGCACACACCTTGAACGTTGATGGATGGGTGCAGGACTCGTGGTCACCATGTGTGCAGGCTGTGCACGCTTCTGGGTCCATGCTCGTGCTGTGCGCGTTTGGCGTGTGCAGGCACTACTGTAGGCATCGGCGTCGGTCTAGGTGCCTCTACGTGGCGCGGGCAACCAGTGCCTCTGGAGCGCACAGCATATGCTGCCTTGGCCTCACCTGAACGCAGGCAGCGCCTGAATGCCCAGCTCGCCTGCAAACGCCTCCAGCTCTGGGGCGGTGGTGTCAAACTTGGCAAACGTCTGCGACGGGGTCAAGGGGCGGGGAGTAAGTGGGGCGTGGTGGGCCTTGCGTAAGTGCATCTCAGGCAGCCTCGTTCACTCACGAGTGGCCTGACTGGCCAAGCAGCGTGAAATCAATCAATCAATCAAGTGATTCATGCTGGATTCATGTGTACAGCGTGGTGTGCAGGAATGTCAAGAACCCAAATGACATAACATGACTCACGATATTGGGGTACCTTCCCACAAGCTCGTCCAGGAAGGGTCCGATCATGCGGCACTTGCCGCACCAGGGCGCGTAGAAATCTGGCAACAGCAAGGCACGAAGCACACCAGTCAAGCCATCACCCTGAGCGGTTGGGCGACATGGTTGCAGGTACAGGCACGAGGTATGTACAGGGCAGCGTGCAGGCATGGGGAGGCACGGTCACAGGGAGGGAGCAGCGGGGTGGCGGTGGAGTTGCAGGCTAGCGCCTGAGCAACGCCCATTTGCATCGTTCGACCTCCTCCGATTCCACGATCCCCATCCTGGACGCTGCCAGTGCACACAGGTTTGGCATCGAGGGGGGCGTGGAGCCGCGCACACATGTCGTCGCCGCGCACGCCAGCTGGGGCGCTAGAATTGATCGCATAGTGCTCGGGCCATGCGGTGCAGGCATAGTTGCGTAAATGACACAGAAACGCCTGCCACCAAGCAGCGCTGCTGAGGCTGTCTCCATTCCAGTCCACACTTGCTGATTGAATCAGGTATGTCTGGGCTGTGGTGTATACAACTTGTACTTGTATACACCACAGCCCAGACCAAAGCACAACACACGGCACTAAGCTCTTGTGGTCATGCATTGTTGCTGGTGATTGCGATGTGCTGCACTCAGCCGCTTGTGGCCATGCATGATGCTTATGCTGATGTACTGCACTAAGCCCTTGTGGCCCTCTTGCACCCCATGTGCATAGCTTGGTGACCCGCTTCTGCTTGCCTGGTCCCCATCTGGGGGGAGCATGGGCCGTGTGGCCAACACTCTCCTGATGTAACATAACATGACATAACATAACATGACATAACATAACATAACATAAACATAAACATAAACGTAACATAACATAACATAACAGACGGCTATCAGTATCCAGTATTGCCGGTATCCAGGCTCACGGTTAGTTGTACGGCACCACCTCAATCGGAGCCCTGAACTACTTGTCCACTGATCCACGAGGACAGCAGGGAAAACAACACAATGAGGACAATGAGGACAACCGCTCACCGACGAGGACAGGCTTCTTGGAGGCCACCAGCTCCTCATAGTGTGCCTTGGACTTGATCACCGTCAACTTGGAGCCAAACACGTCGTCGCCGCCCTGGAGTGGGAGGGCACGATAACACACGGGCGGAAGCACACCAGCGTGCGTGGCAGGATGATATTCCCGCGGGGCCGTGCAGTGTGCATCATGCCCTATCAGGGTTTGACGATACGAATGCTACGCTACGATACGCTACGATACGATACGACGTTGATTGATACGAATACGAGCACCTCGTATTTTTCATGTGCTACACTATAGGCATGTTGCCACAAGACATATATGGCCGATTACCACATTTCAGGTCAACTTGAAGTATTACAGGGCTGTTTGTTCACCTTCAGTCATCATACATGAAGCGCGTAAGCCGTAAGCCTCCACAGTCAATGTTTCAAATGGCAAAGAGCTCAGACTTGCTTTCAAGGCAGACCTGAAGTGGAAAGATGCGTGGCACCTGGGTGCCACTGCAGTAATGCCACCAGCCAGTCAGCGCACCCCTACAGGGGGCGTTTGCCTCCACCACACCCCGCTAGCAAACAAACTACTTCACCTGCACATGTGAAAGGCTGGACAAAGGGCCAGCAAACAGCATATCACCCTCTGATATGTCAGCGCCGCTCAGCACGCTTGCTTTTCTGGGTGCCGGCTGGCACCGGCAGCACGCTTGCCGTGCACGCTACCACCGCCACCGCGAACGTGCGGCGACACCTGCCGTCCCCGCCGCCCCTCCCTGCGACTAGCTTCACGTGTGCACGGAGCCGTGCGTGCTCTTGGTTGCCGCTGCCGTAATCACCATGGCCTTCCTGTCCGTTGTTCATTGCTACCGTTGCTGCCGGCATCACCGCCGCTGGCGGTGGCACCGATGCTGCTGCTGCTGCTTGTTCAGGACCCCCAATGCCTCAGCAGGATATGGTTCAGGCATTCACCACATTGGTGCCCCAAATTTTCCGTGTAGCTGTGTTAGTAAACGCTGCTTGGCAATACTTGCACGTCATGCGTACGCACGTGCGCGTACGCACGCACGCGCACGTTGGACCCGGACTTGAGCTCCACAACAGTAACAAAACACAGACAGGGGTACCTACCAATGTCCATCTTGGTATACTCAGCCAGTAGTATTTTAGCTTGAGCTTGTAACGTGTTTTGGGCTGGCTGGCAGCATGGCAAATGCGGTACGATCGATACGGACGATACGATACGAATACGATACGATACGATACGAATACGACAAAAGGTTCGTATTTTTCGTATCATCAAACCCTGTGCCCTATAGATGGTGACTGCGCCTGATGATGATGCAGGGTGTGTGGGCTGACCTGAGGGCTGCCACGAGCCACTGTGTGAATACAGTGGTGTGCCCAACCGGCTCCACGCTGACCACAAAGCAGGAGCCTAGAAAAGGGAATGCATGTGGTTCTAGGTCAGATGCTCTAGCAACTGCGCAAATTGTGCCCTGGCATTGCATGACTCGTTACAGCATCCGACCTTACAGCATCGGCATGCGCGCATCGGCCATAGCATGGCTGCTCATCTGCCGTGTGCGCCAGGTTGCATTCAGGCACTCAACATGCATGCGCCCTCTTCCATAGAGGGAGCACACTCACCACATCCTTCACGCCTGAGAAGTACTCGAGGCTCTTCTCCGCATCCGCCACCATGGTCTTCTCTCCCGGCTTCCAGTTGGCGGGGCACACCTGCGCACGCAAACGCCGCCACACAACCGTGCGTCTTTGGCCGTGCCGTCAGGCATGAGCAGGACGGGCGTCAACCAAGCGATGCTGCGAGAAATGAATGCCTACTGGGGAATCAAACGATGCTGCGAAACGCCGTGCTGGTGAGGCATGCGATGGTGCTGGGAAATGGGTCTGGGGTAGGCTGGATCGATACGTGTCCCGGCCCTCACGGCAAGGGAGAGGACAGCCGCCTGTTGCCTGTTCGCTTCGTGATATTCCCTTCACTGGGTGCTGTAGGGAAGAATGATCTCCCGTACTTCACCCAGCGAAGGGAAATCATGTGGCCAACAGGCGACAGGCGGCTGTCGCCTGCCCTCTTCCTTGCGATGCAGGCCGGGACACATACCAATCCAGCTATGCGCTGGATAGATCCGCTCACGCAGGAGGTCTGCCAGCTCAGGTGCTCGTTTCAGGTCAGCCACGCAAAGCGGAACATGTCGTGCCCAGCGCTGGCAGCACGAACACAGTAGTCAGACTGCATGTCTGTTGTTCCTGTTCGCCCGTGTTGAGTGCTGGACGGCAGGCTTGCACTCAACTCGCCGAACATTAAGAGCATACATGCAGCTCCACGCTTTTGTGGAGGAAGCCCCCCCACCCACCCTGCACCAGCAGGTGCGACAAGTAAGGCGCTGCAGAAAACGGGTACTACCGTAATAAGGCAGTACGGAAGACACCGTCCAGCAAAGAGGGTGCACCTCCATCAAGCACGCGTCACCAGCGCAGGGATTGATGGAGCCGCCCACTCAAGCGCGTGCAGCACTGCTCTGTCCCGTGAGGCTGTGCGCTACCGGCAGGCCTCCTCGCTCACCTCGCCGTGCTTTGCGTGGAACTGGATGGCCTGCACCAGGCGCAGCGCCTCGTCCACGCTGCGCCCGATCGGCAGGTCGTTGATCGTGATCTGCGCCGTTTAGCACGTTGCACAATGTGTCAGGAAGGGCGCCCATGGGGGCCATGCAGTGTGATATCCGTGCGGCTGTGCAGTGTGCATATGCGTATGTGTACACGATGTGTTGCACAATGCGGTGTGCACCAGGCAGCGTCACAGCGTGTACGTGCTATCGGTTTGCAGCGATGAGGAGGCTGACAGGTCGCTCTCCGCAAGGAGCGTCTCTGGATGGCACAGCGTTTTACACGAGTGATGATGCTCTAGTAGGCGATTGAGAAGCGGGTAGGGTTCAGCGGCAGAAACAATAGCTCGGATGCCGGCAGTGAATGATGCGTGCACGGTACAAGGCAGGCCGTGTTCACCAGGGCACCATCCGGTTGTCAGGTACCCTGATGCAGGGTCTATCATCACCTGCTGGATGACGCCCTCAGGGTTGATGATGAACAGCCCCCGCAGCGCGATGCCCGCCTTCTCGATCAGCACACCGTACCTGCACGCATGATGCCCCACATGACCCAAATCATTATGCATCTGACCCACTTCATACCCACATGCTGCCCACCTGACCCAGATCACACAACATGACTTGGTATGGGCGCATGGTGTGATCGACAGGGATGCATTTGCTGACCCAGCATTCAAGGTCGATGGTATGCCACTAATGACAGGTGAGCATCGTTGTGTCCGTTCGATTTGGCTGGTATAAGCAGGAAGCCACACCAACCTAGCCGCGATCTCCTTTGTGGTGTCTGCAAGGATGGGGATCTGCATGAATCCTAGACCGCCACGAGAGCGGGGCATCCTGCAGGTCAGAGGTGCAGCGCAATAACAAGCAGCCGCCCATAGTGAAAGGTCACGCAGCGAAAGGCAAGCCAACGTACGCATTGCGTGCCTCTGAAGTGGCTGCAGTCAATGGAGCAAGATAGCATTGTGCTACTGTATTGTAAAATGTTGTGTCGCGGATTGAACGTCGGCTCCAGGAGGGCCTGGTGTCAGGCGCCTCTCACCGCGTCTACCCAGTGCAGACATCCCCCCTTGCGGGGGTCAATGTGCCTAACAGACCTAAGAGGCAAGACCACCGCGACGGGAGCCGCTCACGAGCCTCTGATCGAGTTAGGGGTCCATGGCATAACGATGGGAGGGAAACAGATGACCGATCCCGACCAACATCCACCCCTACAGCGTGTCCACCGTAGAAGCAGCATTTGCACTGCTCATGCACTTCCCCGATTGTGCATCATATGCGGCATGACGGCCTGCCAGCAGGGTCTTGATGCATTATGCAGTTATGCAGGTTGCTGCATACATGCTGTGGTTGCGCCACACAGGGCAGCGTTGTGGGTGTTGCAGTGGACATGCCCCGTCCTGATGTGCCAACTGGAAGACACTCATACCCGTCATACGACAAGGCACCCTTGGTTGGCCCACATCAAGACTGATCCCGTAACCTCCTCGCATTAACGTATTGCCCCGTGGCCTCGCATCCCACGACCCCCCTTGAAACGGGACTGGTCAGCACCAATACGGTAAGCCAAGTGCGGGGTGCTCACCTGATCCACGCGAGGTGGCACTCCTCAGTGTCTGTTGAGGCAGCAATGACCTGCATGCAAGCAGGGCGGAGCACACACACACACACACACACGTAAGGTGCTTGTGAAGCGCAGCACCCTGCGTTGTGTACGCCTTGAATGGCCCCATGCCTCATGGCAGCGCGTTGAGTGCGAGCATCACATGACTTGCGCCCAAACCCGAGTGCGGGAATGCACAAATGCATGGCGCAGCAACACGATTGCCAGAAGCCCACAGTGGAGTGTTGGGTTGTTAGGCATGGTCATTGTGAAGAAGCACCCGATAAGTGCTGGATATGCAGGTGGTTGAGTGCGGACATGTGGTGGCCATGGGTAGACGGGGCAAGTTGAGGCCATGGAACGCAACAGTTGTCGAGGCCGGGGCCAGCCATGCAAAGCGTAAAAGCGACCACGCTATGCATGGACAGCAACAAATCATCCGATGTAATGCGCGAGACCAATAAAACCACACCCTATCGATTTGACTGCAGGAGGGCTACAGTATCAGCAAGCAGTAATTGCACCGTGCTGCGCCGCAGTTCGCGTGGGTGGTGCAGAAGCGTACCTGCGTGTTAAGGGCCGCAAACTCCTTCGCCCTGTCTGAGAAAGCAATAATCTCCGTCGGGCACACAAAGGTGAAGTCCTGTGTGCACGTGGGGTCCAGGAGAGGGGCAGGCAAAAGGGGTGAGGGCTGCCACTGTGGCGCTGACGGTCAGCACGCACACTTTATCCGAACGTTCCGTAGACGGTGTAAGTAACACCTTGGATACTGCAGTTCCTGTAACGTCGTTACCAACCTTTGGATAGAAGAAAAGCACCACGTACTTGCCCTTGTAGTCAGATAGGCTGATCTTCTTGATCTCGCCGTCAACAACCGCTTCGCATACCAAGTGGTGGCAGGCAGGCGAAGGACAGGTATGGTCAAGAAGGGTGTAAACGAGGCTTGCTAGGTCAGCAACCACCCCAGAAGCCAGCAAGCACCAGTGCATATACGTTGTTGTTGGCATGGTAAGCAACCGCAGGGTGCGTGGTCGCGCGAGGAATATGTTTGTGCTTGACTTACCAAGACGTGCAGGGTTTCAGGTGCCTGTGAACTAGCAACTGGCAACGAAGCGTAGCCCGCTCTGTGCATGTGCGACCCTTGCCCTGCAGTTCCTGGGCACCTCGGCAGCGTGCAATCAAACTGCCTAACAACCAATCAGCGCGACCTACCAGGTGCTGAAAAGGCTGGAGCAGCTGCTCCCACACGAGCCGATGGAGGCGGGTACAAGATCTCAACATCGTTGTACAGGGATGAGCCATCAGACGAGTCGGAAGAGGCATACCCACGCGACAGGGCTGCCGCTGGGGATCCCACAGACTGCGACGGAGGTGCGGAGCTGTGCGCCGGCAGCACGACACTGCCGCAAGTCAGGGATGACAAAGGCACTTCTCCCAAGGCTACATTGGCACCACCAAGCGCACCAGTGCGGCTTGCCAGGGCTCGAGCGAGCGCGCCTGACGCTCTGCGCATTTTGCCTGTTCACACAAGACCGTAGGGAGACGTGAGCACAACTAGGGGTTACGTACATGTACCAGATTTGTAGTCAAGTCAGAGCTGGCAATTGTTGTTTGTGTGTTGGTCTGACACCTTCAGGTGAGTCACAACGCAGGTTTTGGGCAATTGGAGGGATCGCGTACTGCATCACACACGCGTGCATACACCCTCCAGTGCTGCATGCAGCTGTGCTGCGCAAGGACACTGACCGCAGCACTCGGATACTCTATGCAAGCATGGTGGCATGGGTGGTTGCAGTCTCACAGGCCACTCAGGCCTTGTGGCGGCGGTGGGGGCCACGCTTACCGCATCACACACGCAATGAAGAGTGCAACCCACCCTTCCGGGGTTGCACGCAGCTGGGTTGTGCAATGCCACCGTACACAGCACTCAAACAGCTGCACAGATACACCTCACCCGAGCATCCCAGGCCTTCAAAACCTACCCAGGATTTGCTGGTTGGTAACGCTTCACACACCAAGTTGCGCGCTGTGCGCGCTTACCAAACCCCTCTTCCTCTTCTAACCTTACCATCGCACCTGCATGAACTCCTCACCGGCATACATGCGCGCACACTTGTTCTGCATGCACATGCACAGCCAATCTGCCACATGCGCATCCTGCTCTCAGCTGTGACACATGTATCGTTATATCGTAGCCCTAAAGCCCTACACATTGCATTTAAGGGCTGCTCGTTCTGCTTATCAGTTCAGGCTTGGCTTGTTCACCTGCTGGGGTGTGGGCTTGGTAGTGTGAAGCGCGACATGCCTGGGGGGGGGCCCAAGAAAGCCGTCCTGAGCGCTGCCACACACCGATTGAGGCTATACCAGGATAACGCCAAGCGCAGGAAAGCTGAGAAGCTCAAGCAATGGCGCCTCGCTCGCAAAGCAGCGCAGGGCGCTGCCGCCCTGCAGGCACGGCAACGCACAGCCGGTGCGGAGAGGACCGCACGCTGGAGGGCAAAGAAGAAACAGGTGCGTATGGCCTCTTAAGATGACCCACACACACAGCAGGCGTATGCATGTGTGCACATGCCCGCCATCAGGGCGAACATTTTCAAACGTTGTGGTCACGGAGGTTGACGAGCTTGTCCATTCAGAAAGCACGCTGTGAAGGCAAGCTGTCCTGCGCCACGCTGTGCTTACGCAACTGTCCAGGTTATGGAGCTAGCGGGGGCTGCTGGGCTTGCAGAAACGGAGCAGCAGCAGGCTCCCGATGGCGCGTCGCTGCCTGCTGATGACCCCGCTGCCGCAGTGCCTGTGCGCGGCAGCTCTGAGCGCACATTTCGCCGCAACAAGGCCATAGTCAACAAAATTGTTGATCGTATGTCTGTTGGTGCAGCTCTGCGGTTGCTGGACGAGGTCAAGGCGCTCAGGGTCGGCACGCTACCAGACAGCGGTGCGCAGGCTATCCATGCCAACACCAGCAACACTTGAGATCAAGGCCCTGCCACCATTAACGCCGGCAGACACCTGCAGCAGACAACCGCGATGTCAGCTACCCCAATCAACTGCAATCTGTTGTCCAGCTTGCAGCCATTCATGCAGGCCACAGTCCCACCATTCACCAAACTGTGTTCTTGCACGCCCCATTTTTGCGCCGTTTCGTGCGCTGACTCCAGCGCACGGCGCTATGCTGATGTTATCCATGCAGTGCGCGCCCAAACACTATTTATTTTTGTGCGAGCTGCGGCACTCATCACCACAGCTATTCAGCTGGTCAACCATTTGCCGTCACACGTGCAGCGCACACGCTGAGACGCCGCGGCCGCTGCATGCGCTGTTCGGCGCTTCCCGCCACAAAGACCATGCCGAATTTACAGCAATGTCCAATAAACAATACGTCGAGTGGTGGGTCCTGAACCTTTGGGATCCCTCTGGCATGTGTGTACAACCTCTGCATGCCACCCACTCTCCCCTCCCCCCCCCACCACTCTCTCCTATGCATGCGTGCTTTCGTTGAAACCCTCTCGAGGGCGGCCCTGGGCCTCTGGCTAGCCGGCCGAGTGTAAACAACAACAACAACAACAACAACCTCTGCATGCACTCAGCATCAGCCGATGCGCGTGCGACACAATCGCGCGGCTGCATCCCCCCCGCCTTGAATTAATAATTGGTGGCGCGCTGTGCGGCATGGGTATTGCCTGTGTACTGGATGTCACGGCCGCGCGAGCGCGCTCAGGGGTGCGCATGGGCGCGAAAGTTTCAGGGGCTCCAGGGGGCGCCGTTTGGGAGGAGTGTATCGATCATCTATGAAGCTTCTTAATATCGCTTTCTTACTGCATCCTGGTCCTAAGTGCCAAGTTTCAGCAGTTGAGCGATTTTGGGCTCAGTTGGTGTCGAAGTCACGGTGTGACGTCAGCCAGCAAAGATGACGTCTGCTACGCCTGATGACTTTACATCACTTGGCCAGTCAGGCCATTCATGGATGTGTGAGCGAGCATTCATGATAATTTTCATGATGCTGTGTTTGGTGGATGTTCATGTCATGTGATGTGGGCGTGTGTGTCTGATTTGCGCCCAGGCGCACATGCATGCAATCGTGAAACGTGCCGCAACATCAGGGGGGAAGTGGGAGCATTGAGAGCGCGCAAGCGGCGGAGAGATAGTAACGCGGACGCACGGGGGCAGGACAGGTGAAGAGAACATGTTGCAAGTTGCGTGCTGGAGCGTGGCAAACGCCTGATGTGTGAGCTCGCAGTGCTAGCTACGACACAGAGGGCAGCTGAGGAAAGAGGCACAGCAGTTCACTCATGACGTTTGACTGCTGACGCAGGCACAATATCCTGGCCTGCAGCGTGTGCAGGGGTGCGGCACAGCCCGTCAACGCATGGCCCAAGTCATGAACCACAGTCCTCGGTTCACCATGGCACTATGCCAAAAGCTCAATATATGTGGTGTCGCTGTGACAGTGCTCTGTCACTTCCAAGTTCGACGGACCCAGTCGCCTTTTACCGTCCGGCCAGTCGCTGGTGCTGTGCACCTCTGCATGTGCCAGTGTCATACGCCTATGGAGCCAGCGTGGTGCAACTTTACACTGCCTGTGCCACGTGAACCTGCTGAAAGAGTCGCACCACAATTGTAAGTATGTAGGAAAGGAAAGCGGCTACACAGGCCAATTGTGCAAATCAGAGTGTGCAAGCGCAACGCTGGTCCGTGCAACACTAAATCGGTCATAGGACATAGGCAGCGCTACGCATGCAACCAGCGATCCCGTCCCCATTTGCAGCGGTGGCAGGCCTGGTATAGTGCAGGGAGAGGACATTGTCTTTCAAGGGAGAGCGCTGATGCATACATAATTACCCGCCTGCAGTGTAGATAGCAGCATAGTGGTTGGAAATAGGTCTGAACGATCTTGATTAGACGTACATAGGACACCGTTCAGGCACAACGTTCAGACTAGTCCCCCCATGCGCTCTTGACAATTCACTGGGGTGGGCAACCACGTTAAACGACGCTTGTGAGCAGAACACTCAGGCTCCCCACTGTACGCGTGGTCGCATGCAGGGCCTGTTTGCAGCGGTCGTAGGCTTGGCCTTGGACAAGGTTCAGGTATGCCTCTGCCATCATCATAAGAGTTTTCCCTGGTGCTTACACTGACCGCGCGTGCGGGTTGGGCGTGCTCCATTTGCAAGTTGGCCTGGTTCCTCTGTTGAGCCTAATCCCTGCTTGCACGGCGCCCTGCTTGCAGGCTCTGGTTGAGTGGTACGCTCCCAGGCCGTTGCTCTTACTTCTGGAGAGCACAATCCTGCCAGCATCCATGGCGAGCAGTATAAGCTACTCCAAGGGCTTCTACTCTTCAGCACACGCGCCCCCAGCACAGCGGGCACCACTGTCAGGCTGTCCTCTGCTGGCACTGCCAGAGTCTGTGTGGCATGGCCAGCTGGCGAAGTATTTGGCCGCAGACGACAGGAAAAACCTGCGGATGGCCTGCAAAGCACTCAGGCACATATTCAGTCTGGACAGGCCTGTACTGAAGGTAAGCATGTGTGCTCTTCACAACTCAGATACCTTGTGCCTTAGCCCTGCGTGTCGACCAACGTGGGGGGGCGACCTGTTCGAGCGGAAAACAGCAAACACGGCTGGACATATGGAAGTCAACAGACGGGGTCCAAGGGCTCGTGTGTTGAGAACATGATAACTGAGGCTTGCTACCTTTGTTTCTGGGGCTTGTCTTGGGGGCATAGCAGTCACGTGACTCGGTGGACCCCTGTGTGAGGGTTACGGGAGAGGAGCACGCGGACACACGGTTTATCAAGGCTGGCCCGTGTTGCATTTGCTTGCCAAGAGGCGTGCAACTGCAGCCCTGTTGCTTTCCTTCCTGTGCGTTCCGGTGCTGCCCTTGCTGACTGGGGCTCCCCCAGCATGACGTGTCCCCTTCTGCTGCGCTCTTGTGTGCCTCCTGGTGTTCAGCTTGGAGGCGTCGCCTGCGCCTTTTATGCAGACAAGCCAGCGCTGCTGGAACAGTTCCAGAGCACACACAGCTTATGGCTATGCGATAAACCTGGTGGCGCCTTCGACGATGAACCGCTATTGGGATTCGCGTATGTGGGGTTGCCCACACTCAAAAACCTTACGGTGCGTTGCCAAACTTTGCAACATAACTGCTCACATGCGCCTTCGCATTGTGCGTGTGCCGCTGCCGTGGGGTCCATAAACGTCGCATGCTGACGTGTCAAGCTGTGTTTCGGAGCATTTTGCCTTTATCACTGAACGCCGTGCGGCCTTCCTTGCTTCAGGAGCTGACCCTGGCGTTTCAGTCATCAGTTCCGTGTGGGTTTGTGGCAGCATTGGTCGCGGGCTGCACAGGCCTCAAGGTATGGCTGGAAATTGAAGCTGACGGGTTTGGCTGCGTGCAAATGTCACAATTCCTTTGTTGCACTCACTGTCTGCGAGAACGCTCTGTGGTGAGCACCTTCAAAATGGCTGGTGTGTTCTAATATACGTGCAGAAGCTGCAAATGCCTTTCAACCTGCGTGGCGACGTCTCGGTGCTATTGGCCGCTCAAGCCCATAGCGACGCTTCCGATGACGCTGGAGCTCTCTCGTTGCCTGATGCGGCTCTGCTGGGCCTTGCAACCAGCACCAGCAGGAGTAGTCATCATACAGCAGGAGGCCGCGCATCTTTTGCGCCGCTTGCCACGTCTCCATCTGGGTCACCTGCCGCTGGCCCGTCGTCCCCGTCAGCTTCCTCCCTACCTTCCTCCTCGGCCGCACCAGCAGCCCAGCAGCTCCACGTGGAGGCCTGTCGTGTTCTCGCCCAGTTGCCTCTCCTGGAGTGCTTGATGCTCAATAATTGCGAGCGCCTGCCTTCGGACGGCATCGCAGCGCTCGCGAGCGGCTTGGCGTGCGGCCTCACGCGGCTGGCGCTGTCAGATTGCAGCCTCGTGGCAGACAGTGGTGAGCGGGGTTGTCCTGATCAGGCTGCAGGACTCCGGCTGTGCAACTCAATCGTGCAGCTGATGTGCATGCTGGCCTGGGCCACTTTAGCTTTGCTATGCGCACGCATGCATGCGCGGACGCTTTTACCCGGCTTTCACAATGCACGTAACTGGCGCGTTGTGCACTGCCAAATGCCGCATGCCGCACCAGCCTGGCTGGCGCACCCCTCTGCGCGCGCACAGCCTGTGTTAGGCTCGTCCATGTACTCTGGTCGCACCCCTCTGTCAAGACATACATGTGCCTGGGTTGACGATCCTCATGTGGTCGTCTGGTCCCCCTCTGGGGGAAGGGTGGGCCGTCTGGCAGATACGCGCCTGATGTAACATAACATACACAGGTCGTAGCCATGCTCGTTTGACGGCTTGACACTGCCAGATCACGATGTGTGTGGTCTACGTATGGTTTTGGTTCAACGCCCGTGCCTGCTTGTGGTTCAACGCAACGTGCGCAGGCCTGCGGGAGATATCGCGGCTGCCGCGCCTGCGCAGCCTGCTGCTGCACACCAGCACAGAGATCAGCGGCGGAGGCTTCGCGGGCTTCTCGCGCCTCACGGCCCTCACGTCACTCAGCTTCAAGTGAGGCGCAGGCAGAGCTGGTAGCGCGACCTGCTTGCATGCTCAGCGTACTGCCCGTTGTGCTGCCCCCGTTGTACACTACATAGTTGTACTGCATCTCAGGTTTGGTGGGATGCAACGTGGGCCGCACGGAGTTGAACGACACGAGGCGCTGCTGCGGTTTTGTGATAGCAGCTTGGTTCGGCGTGGTTGTGATGACGTGTTGCTTGGTGCTGGTGATCGGAGGCTCTGCCAGAGCCATGCGCATGCATGCCATGCCCACCTGGGTAGCTGGACAAGCTAAGTCAGCGTTGGGAGTTTTGACCGTCCATACATGCATCAGTGCCCAACCAATAAAGCGGTGGCTGGCGCGCGGCAGGCAACTGCCTCATACAGCATAATCCGATGCTGATTGCAGGCGTGCGACCAGCAGCAATAGCAGCGGCGGCGGCGCTGCAGGCGGCGGCAACGGCGGCGGCGCAGGCGGTGGCGCAAGCGGCGGCGGCGGCGGCGGCGAGGGTGAGGAGCGCTGGGAGGGGCTGGCCAGCACGACCAGCCTGCGCTGCGTGACGGTGCT